>JAQFZX010000143.1:0-87766 GCA_034682405.1 Hydroisotoma schaefferi
GGAATAAACTCGATCATTCTAGAAAAAGAATGACGTAACAACTCTGGGATATACAAAACTAAGGGGCAAACCGGGATTTTATATTACAAAATATAAATACCAAAACACTACAATTAACACCCTTAATACACTAAATATTTTTAACAAGGGTAGTATTTTTACATGGTTGTTAGTTGGAGAAAGATTTGCGAAGATTGATCAATCTCATTCAGTTCTTTGTCTTTGAATAGTTTGATAGTTTATTATTAATGTTGTTAGGATATGTAGACAAAGTAAGATGATTTGTGTGTGGTTAGGATATCGTGCTTTTTTGCTTTAGAATAGACGTATGCATATTATTATCATGACAGAAAGAACGGTACTAGGGTTTGGAGAAAGTTCTGGGCTGGTTGGCTTTTAGAACGTATAATAGTTTGTTCAGGTTTAATTCACAATCATTAAGCCGGAAGTGAATATGGGTTGGAAGGATTAGTAAATGTATGAAATCCAGTATTCGTGAGCTACCAAGATAAGATAGACTCTTTCATTGCTGGAAACAGCTAAAATATGAAAGCATAAATTAATAGCTACTCCACTTCACTGTGTTAGCAATTCTAAACTGGATGGAATGCTGACCAGAATTTACCCTGGAGTAGCTTTACTTTTGCTTGGAGGCTGGTGAAAAAGAACATGCGATATGTTCTTTATAGTTATCGCTGCAGCTCTGTAAATGCAATTAAGATAACGTTCTCAGAGTCTACGAAACACTAAATTTAAGCATGTTTGTAATGAGAAAGTACAGGTTAACAGATGCAATGATTTATTATGGTGCGCACTGAGAATAAGTTGGTCTTTCGTGTCGTAATAGTTTGAGGACCCACACAACTCACCTAGAAAATTAAGGCACCCTTGCAATAAGGTTTTAGCATAGCATTTGTCTTGGTAATTGTTAATTACTGAGTTTAAGAAAAGTAACCCGCAGAAGTTTTATTACTGTCCGGACTGTGGCTATAAAAGATTCGTTGAACCATTCCTACTCTGTATAGGTTCAGGTTCTGTAACTTTTTACCTAAAACTATATATTCTTCCCAGTTGTAAAAATGTTCATGATAAATTGAAATACGAAACAAGTTTTCGAAATTTGCTATATGATATTGAATTTTTGCTTCAAATTTTTAATGTAACAAACTTAAAGCATCAGTTAAATAATGAATTCGAGTATATATCATACGAACTTCAATAATTTATCAAGCACACTCTCACTGTTAGTAAGACTAACAACAGGTATCAATAAATGTATATTTATTCTAGAATGATAATTTGATAATTGATGTATTATAAAAGCATAATTTCTCATCTAATGTGTAGAAACATTTTTGTTTTTCATTGAAATCAGTGTTTACATACGTGTATTGATTGATAGATTCGTCGGAAAAGACATTCAAATTTAAAATCATACTTCATATGTATATGTACTTCCATTCAAGTGAGATTTTATCTACCAAGTCAGCCATTGTTTTGTTTTAAATGTTTTCCAGCTACGCTACAATCGAATGTACCAGTTCACACTATAACCGTTACAATATGCAAAACATTCAGAGACCGGAAAGCCTCGAATTCTTATCGCAGTTTAATCATTTATGGAGAAATCACGCAACGTCTTGTATATTAAACCTTAAATGTAAGCAACTGTTTCTTCAACCCTTAACGTTAAAGCATTTTATTAAATGGCAATACGTTAATCCCTAGAAGGAAAAATTATCAGCACTCCAAAATTGCACGGATTTATTATGCTTTATAATTTAAATTCGGAATGGTTAAACATTTTGCCATTTCATCATCTAGCTCTACAAATCTCTTAATACGTACGATTGTATACCAAATATTGATAACTGATCTAATCAATCATATAACACAAGTAAAATATAAATAATTATCCTCCAGTTTCGATAATGCGTCGTCCCAATTTAAAAATCGTAAATACGGCAAACAAGTTGTAGAAGTATCTGCACAGATTTATGTAGTATGTGCAACACATACATTTAAAAAGCTAATAGAAAATGGACGGATAGTTATTGCCAAAAACTCAACCTCTTCGTTGGTTCATATTCGAATCGTACGATTCCTGTTACCGCAAGAAGTAGGATAATAACGTAAAACATGAAGCTGGTTACAATTACAATACATAAAAGTCTCAGGTAGCAGGGCAGGGTTGTTGTGTTCATCTCTCTCCTGAGCAGAAAGCGATTCACATCGCACTATAAAATCTTTATTGAAGAATGATTTCCGGCAGATAGAGATCTCATACCTCATACATTGTAATGGTTTTAGTATGCCAAAAAAGAAGAAGAAAATTCGCATTTATGTAACCTTATAAACAGTACCATTCTCGGTTAAAATTTAGAGTTCATAGTACGGTGGTACGGTGTCCCTCGGGAAATTAATATGACATGTGTAATGTGCATCATATTACTTGCTTGCTGGGCTTGCTTATCTAGTGACGAACCCTACTTACCGTACTTAAAAAATCTAGGTCTATAAATGAAAGTTTTCAATGGTAAGAGTGGTAATTAAAAACGAACTCAGATTGCTTCTTTATTCATTTGAGGACCCATTAGTATACATGATGAAGCAGAAGCAGAGCTCATGCATAGGATGGGGATGGCATACTTCAAATGGCCTGATAAGCTGAAAATAAATTTAAACTGGATAATGAAAATGTCGATTATATTTAGTAATAAATCCAGAAGGAGAACAGACATGAATAACAGATGCAGCAGGGATAAACGTAAAATTTACTGATGAAATTCCGTATCTGTTGGTTGAAGAAGGGTGGCTTATCTTATCACAACAGGCAACGGTCAAGGATACTGGAGACTCTTTCAGCTAATATTTTACTACCATACATCATTTTACGAAATAAACTTAACCACATTCATAATGAACAAACACTATCTTTATTATTACATTCAAAATAAGCTTAAATCAACTTGGAAAAATTTCAACAAGGCTCTGTTTCCTTCAATAGATAATATCAAGAATATTTATTCATAAAATAAAGCTATGGAAAAAGACTAAATGACAAAGTAATTATAACAGGGACAACAAGATTATTTGCTTAGATCAACTACAATAATATACTGATCATTTCTTTTATGACTTTTTTCATTAATGAAAAAAGATATTGACATAAATAAAGCTAAAACAAGCATTCATAACATAACAGCTCATCTCATCTATAGTGCATCAAGGATCTGGTATATCTTGCATTATTACTCCTCTCGCATTAATCTCTAAATGTGTTGAAGTAGAATGAAGTATTCAGAAGAAGGCAAATGCAAAGGACATTTCTGATTAGAAGTTTAACGATTCTTGAACGAGGCCACATTCTAAGATAAAATTACCTATACTAGTATTCATTCAGCTTCATAAAACTATATCGTTGTGTGTTAATTGTTAATCCTTGTATGAAATTTATAGAACTAAATATGAAGATGAATTTCAACTCAACCCTGGTATCAAATTTCGATAAAGCCCATCACAGTCATGCCATATGCTTAACAGACGACTAAACTGATTATTACATTAGGCTAATAATAATAAATCAATCAATGGTTGATGCTATTCAACCATAGCCATGTTCATATGCTGATAAAAACCATTTTATTTCTACCACGGTTTAGCTTTTGTCACTGATTCTGAGTCTTTAAGACAAAAGAATCAGGAAGGGAGTTTCTGCCAAAAATAAGTTTAGAGAGACATGTTAAGCCTGTTCAGCCGGTTGTCGCATAGCCGCTTAGTAGTAAGTACGGATTTTCTAGTGGTTGGTCTCCTATCATGTTGTCTAGCATATTGTCGCCCAACCACAACAACCTGAATTAAGAAATTGCAACGCTTAAAACTGGGACAGTAGAGAATTCGAAGATCCTGAAGAATAAATACTTAGGCTAACGAGTAAAAAGAACCCACGTGGTTGAACCCAGTGTCCATAAAAACTTTATGAGAATCTGCATACCAGCGAGCAGGATAATGTAATGAAGTTAATGCTATGCTAACTCTCTACCTCAAATCCATACTTTTTTTATCGTTTCTATAAGAGTCGCACAAAATGCAGCCAAACCGGACTCGCGACTTGTTCCCAGTCCTCGTTTCAAAAAGCAAAAAAAACCCACAGAATTTATGAAGTTGAATCTTTCGTGGTAGGACACCTGTTTTAAGTAGCCAGTCTGTAGTCCAGTCCAGACTTCTCTAACTTTTAGGATATAAATTCCATGGGTTGTGCTATTATAACTTGTCCCAGTAATAAAGGCTACCTAAAGTAGAAAATGCAATACTACGTTTGTAAGGCTGAAGTAATAAAGGAAAAGTTTCTAACTGAGCAGTTATTTTCTATTTTCCCATACGCTCAATTTCTGTTAGTTTAACATATTTATTTCATTAACACTGTACAAATTTAATTTCTTATTAATAAACCTCATTAGATAAAAATATATTCACAGCCTTTCGATTTCCTAGATCATGTCATTTTATGTAAACCACTATTACTTTCTACAATTACGTCTACTTGCATTTAATATATTCACTTTACTTTACGTTACGACTATAAAAACCAATACTTAATTAACCTGTATTTTAATACTTGAATATTTAAACGGTACTGAATTTCATATATAACTTTCATAAGAAAATAAATTACCCACCCACTATCAGCATATTTTATTAATAAGGAGGCATCAACCGTTTAATCTCTCCAAGCTTCAAGTTGAATGTCAGAGTCAGTAATCTCGTTTATCGTTCATGGACCATTTGCCTAGCTCTTTATCAGTTGGGGCAAATGAGCTGGCGAATTGGGCTTACTGAAAATACAATTTAATTAGGATTGATATAGAAAGAAATAAGAAGCTTTAGATCAGTTCAAGCGATGATGAAAACGTTCAAGTTTCTGAACGGTCTTCTTATCCTCCCATACTTTTCAAATATGAAGTGAAAATGATCCGACTCTGAAATACTATGTGTGAACTATGTCTCTTCAAATACCATGCTTACTTCTTGTATCTTCTAAGTTACTACAATCATCTTCACTCCTACAGACTTTTTACAAACGAAGCTTGTTCCAATGGCATACCACTACTAAAAACTATCAGTGTACAACGGATGGACTACTACTACTACAACTACAACAAACAGAAAACTTTAGTACCATGAAAACTCAGCGGAGCCTACGACGAAAATAAACGAACTCTCGTACAACTTCCTCAATGGTATCATCATCCAATGGGTCTATCAGTGTTAAAGGAGTCCAAAAATAACTGGAATTCCACCAAGAGTGAATTCTCTCTAATTGCTCTTATATTTGTTCTAAGAATATCGGCTCAGTTTTACATAGATACTGGACTGATGGATTGACTGACGGGGATAATATTATTACATTAATTCTAAAAAATATATTCAAAAGCTCTCCAGACTATCAAAATAAAATCTCACTGAAAAGTTTAAACAACTTTAAGACTGCAGGTTTGGCTTATCAGAAACTGATCAGTACTCGGGTTTCCGGTAAAAACTATTACGAACTGGTATCTTGCATGGGCTCCGCTCGTCACAGATTTCTGCACCATAACACAGAAAACTGGAATGGATAGGTTCAGTGGTTGGATTACTCAACTTTTCCTCAGCTCTCTTCTGATTTGAGAGAATAACTTGTTAATTAATTCCTTGACTCGGCTCTTACCCTAAGTCCCGGCCAACTTAAGACACATATTGAAATGCTTATACAAAGAGGCTGAAAATTCATTTAGCTTGAATGCCTCCTATTTAAGAAATTACTAAGGGCTTTACTTCTGTATGACTCTGATCGTATATGTGCAGCGTTGATTAAGGGAGTTAGAGGACATCATTACCTGACAGTATTGGAGCGTTCGGACCCGAGTATCGACTCTAATGCTGCCAGGTAAGATGAGCCATCACTCCCCAACAGCTTCAGTCAGAGACTATTTACTGATGTTCCACCATGAGCGAATAACTTTTTTTTAGGGAGTTATGTAAGTTCCCTTCCCTCTTCATATCCCGGTACCTCTTTTATGGAGGTAGTATTCAGGTGGCAGGTGGTAAGAAATGCTTATACTGCAGAGATATTCCCATGTCGGTATGATAAGGTGCTTTCTATCCTCCTTTATGTGTGCATTGTTGATTAAGGGAGTTTGAGGACATCATTACCTGACAGTATTTGAGGGTTTTACAACCGAGAGTTGGACTCTAATGCTGCCGGGTAAGATGAACCGTCACTCCCCATACCTTCGGACACATATAACCACAACCCTTCCATCCTAACTGTACGTTGTTACATTAACCTCCGGAGAAAGTCCGTGGTACTCCAGGGTACCGGTCCCCCACCACGTTTCTTTAGCAGCCGGGATCGGAACAGTGGGACAGAAGAGTCAAGGGGGGATAAGGACACGACCAACCTGGTCGTCACCAGGGATCCGACTAACAACTTCAACTTGAACCAGAGAAGGCAAAAAGAGCCAGTGGTGGTGGCGATAGAGCAAAGTTTACTATGTGCACACTGCCATGCAGGCCACGGGGATCATCGCAGTAAGAGCAGTAGTTCAGAATGATGATAATACAAATGCCAAGTACTTGCCAGCCAGCGAAAGTCCGTATCACTAAATACTAAATAGTAAGTAACCTAAACTAATGGGTTTAGTTGTGTGCAATCTTATAGGGAGTTGTTAAGTTAGGCCTTCTTGGTGCAAGTTAAATAAAGTAAGTAATAGGAAAAACTGGCTAACACCACCCTCCATCCATCCCAATAAACTAAACCACCCAGTCTATACACTATTTTAACCAAAGCTTAACTACATATGAACGCACCATGCATCGTCTTATTAGTTAGTCTTATACCAAAACTGATAAGCACTTTGCCCGGCCATTGAGCTCCCATTAGAACTCCATATCACTTAATTCCTCCGCGTCGTCTTCTTATTTCTTGTCAACTCTCCCAGTCCCAGCAGTAGAGAAATAGATGAGTTGACTCTGTGTGATAAGAGAACGTCAAGGAATGAACCACTTGCACAAGAGGATCTCTATTTATTATTACTAATCTTTATTCAATACAGTCAAATCCACTGTCTTGACCTGACCCCTGCTCCCCGAATTTGAATGGATTATTCAACTTATCTCATATCTATCTATGTTCAAACGCAAGCAAGCAACCTTTTCCATAGCATACAGAAAGGGTCTCCTGATCAATTGCTGGATTGTGTTCTACGCTGGTTTGGTTTGGTTCTTGGTGATTAATCACTATCTGAATCATTTCTTTTGAAAAATTCAGTAAGACCTTTGAAACCTTGGGCCAGACGAAAATAAAATAAACTCAGCGTCAGACTTTTCCATAAAAGTTGGATTACTTACTGCCCATAACTGATAGTGAGGGAGAAGGATTCAATAAGAATCTTGGGGAGGAAGTACATCAAATAAACATATTTAGAACTACTACAGTTACTCTAATTCAGAGCCGCCTTAGAATGTTAAATTGAAATGGAACTTTCTTATCTTTCATGAGAAGAACTCAATAACTTTATATTACCACATGATTTACATTACATTGAAATTCTAATTCAGTTACTTTTCCATACATTATACTATACTACTGCCGAACTAATCTTCGAATCTAAAATTGAGTACAAGGAAGTCTATGAGTTCGATCCATACATTTTCCTTCGCCTCCAGTGAACCAATCGCTAGTAAAGTGACGTTTAGAAATGGTCAAAAGAATAAGTAATATAATAATTTCTTTGCAAATACAATACATATATCCTCTCCCTAGTTTTTATCCCGTTCCCGTTTGTAAATCTCATTTGATTCGTTTTCTGTCAACGTTTGCTTAGCCACAGGCATAAAATCAACACGCAAACATTATAGTAGTAGTACTCCCTGGTCCCTAGCAAAATCTCGAGGCATCACACAACGCCAGCATACGCGAAGTTGCTTTCATATTACAGTGTACTAGAAACTAAATCTTAAGAATAGTATACGTATGATATGACGGACTATGTGAAGTATCGGGTCAAGGAAAGACTTCAGTTGGAAGCTTGAGCAGGTTATCTGAGTTGAGATCTCAGTCGAAAGGGAAACTTACAGTTAGTAGCGTTACAAAAAGCCACATTTACACCACCCCTTCTTCATACGGGTATGAAATTGTTTCCAGAAGCTGACAAATGAATACAATAGCTTTCATTTGGAATTAGAATCTTACGTGCTAAATGTTTCACCAACAGCACCGCAGCATAACACTCATTAACCAGGAGTCGAGGCTTTTATATTATACTATGCAATACATGGACACTTGAGCAAGTGTTTCCATAATAAACAAGTCTAGAAATGATACGACTACGCGGAGTTTAGATATTATGATAGAAATGTACCAGATATTATGGACCGACTGGTTTTACTTTGCTTTGAATACTAACTTGTTTGAAAAAGATGTATATCGCATTGTGTATCGACCATAATGTTGACTGTGCACAGCAACTTTCCACCCTCGAGCCGACTTTAACAGAAATTTATATTAACAACTAAAAGTAAAAGATACGATTGAATACTTAACCAACAACGGACTCCAGTTGTTGCAACCACCAGAACAGACCATGTGGTTCAAAAGTTGAATAATATTGCCTTTAGTGTATTGTAGTAACTATTGCATACATACTACAGCCTAAAATAAGAGAGAGAGAAAAGCATTTATTCATTTCATTAGCATTTCTACTGCATCTATCTGAATCTGCTGAATCCCGTCCGACCGACAACTTCCCAACACCAGCAGTCCTACAAACAGTAACAACTAAAGTGGTTATAGAAGTACCAGTTTAATGTGACTTAATAATGATGAGGATCGGTTGTTGGTATACCCAATACCAACACTTTAAGTATCTATCACTATTACAATGAAATTATACCCTGAAATCTAACTGGCTTAACCACTTATTGCTCCTTTTTTATTTTTATTGTATGATGTGTGCACTCTTCCATTGAACTTCAAACTGTTTCTCAATAATACATGTTATGAACCCGCCCCCGACGTCCTCCAAACCCGCCCTGAGCCCCGTGCCTCTCATTATCAGTCAAATACAGAGTCACCACATCAGTAGGTCTTTTCAAGGGTCTTAAAAAACGGATTATTCCACCATTCTATGATAACTTGTCACGCAAGATTCCACTTCAGTTTCAATACCATGCATTACCGTCTACTGCCAGAATGAGATCCGACACTGGGCTCCAAGTGCCATGACATTTCACACGATCAGGTTTAATGAAACTGAAATTTGATGCAATGCTGCTTTTGGTGTACCTGAGAACGATTAAGAGTGCAGGGTCGCTTAATTACTCTGGAAATAGAGTGCAACATTCTCTACAGAGAATGAAATTAAGTCATACAAAGGTACCATTCTCATACGTTATCTACCTCCTTCCTTCCAAATCCCTTCTCTCAAATGCGTCAGATTTCTTACTTGCATGGTTACGGTCAAAACTTATGATCAACATTAACTCAATAATCCTAGAAACTAATGTTACACAAAAGCTTTACATGTAGGTAAGTTTAGTGTGTAGGCAATATTGAGATGTATGGCTTGTGGGGGAAATTGGATACACAAATATAAATACACATTAACATTTTACAGGTTAAATGCTCATAAACTGGATGACTTTTGTTGGGCTTTCTAGCCCATTCTAGAGGTTATTATCTTAAGGGTTTTTACCATTTAGATTTAAATGCAGAGTTTTCTCTGTTTAGGCACAGAAACCACAACGAAACGCCACTAGCGTCCATGGTCAATTTTATTAAAATAGCTTTTAGTGTAATTTTCTTCCCAGCTTTATGTAAAGTGGCCGAGAGGAATATCTAAGAATAAGTTTCATAATTTTGAACTAAAAAACCCTTGACCAATTCACAACTATACTTAACTTATGCGGTAATAATTAAGATTTTCTCCCAATTCAATTCAATTCAATGATTTATTGGGGTGACAATGATATTATAATATGTGATAAAGTTATATTCATCTCAATATCAGGTCACGTAGAAAGAATAGAAAAATCAGTACATTAGTTAGCATTTCCATTAAGAGTTAGATAAGTATTAGACAGTTCCAGTTGTAATCAAATATCCTATCCTTTAACAGTATAAACTATCCATTGTTATTACAAATACAATTTTGTCGAAACATTTGGACATGTACAAAATGTGTGGAAAAGATAATAGCATAAAAAACCACCAAAGAAAAGACTACTAGATCAGCTCTGAGCAGTTTCTTGAAAAGTTTAATAATAAAATCACCCTCTTTCCTAATTTTACTTGGTTTTCTTAAAAATCTATCACTAGGGACAAACTCAGGGCAACATTTAGGGCAAGACCACAATTTGGATTTCTTTAAGCTTAAATAGGAATGGAAAGACATGGAGAGGCAACAGTTATGCCTGTGAAAATATTTAAAACAAAAACCCATTGCTTTCTCCGTCCATATAAGCAGCGTTTATTTAATTGACAATTACTTTTTTTAATTGTAACATCCTCCTATGAATAAAAATTCTAAAAAGTTTTTAAAGTGGGTTTAAACATAATTATGTATGGTCAAAAGTGGTTGTGGTTCAATTCAAGCAAATCGGAGTCTACAGAGAAAGAACAACGAACGAGCGGGTTAATTCTAGGAGTTGTATTACAAATAAAACCTATAAAGCTGTTATTAAAACCTGCTTTTGCAAGGGGTTGTTTGTTGACGTTTCTCAGACAGTCGTTAAAATGTTATTACCACTAAAAATTAATAGCATCCAGAACTACCGAATAATTTCCCAGTGCAGTCGATGTGCTCAGCCAGTTCCTGTCTAGTTAATCATAGTACAGTAAATGCTTCTTGATGTTAAAATATTTAAAAATCTAATAACTTTTTCTTATTAAATAAACCATATTATTTCCCATAAGATAAGATGGTCTTAGCCCTAGCCGAGGTAACTGATATTGTAATGTGAAGATGCAGTCCAAATGTTGACGGTTAATGGGGAAAAGTAATGAACATTTTCATAATTGAAGCAAAGTGTTATCACATCTAAACTCTACATATTTATTTTCATAAATAGACATTTTCCTTCATAAAGGTATTTCAGATTTGCTTAATTTCAGTCAATATAGCCCGTGACATAACCTTATCGGTTCTCACCGGTTTCAGTACTCTAAGCAGTTGGATGCCAAATATTATTGACAGTGTAAGGATATTGGTAAAGTTAAACTTCCTAAAACACCACACTAACTTTATTTCATAATTTAATTGCCTACACATTTTATTTTTTAGTTAGAATTCTTTGATTAACATGCAAAATTTTAGCAATAATAAGAATATGTTTATCATTTACTTGTGGAAAGAAACGCCACAACGAAACAATCTGCCACCTGTTGCATAGTCTACCTTTCAGCTCCAGGCCTATATGTAGATGCAAGGTAGATTTCAGAGAAGAATTAATGGCAAAGCTACCATGCATCAAGTCTCTATTGAATAAAATAAGCTTTTACACGGATTGCATACCTACACGATTGAAGAAACGAGTTTGAATGCAGTATAAGTTCGTAAGAAAGCTGTAAAGATGGTATTAGGCTCATTGAATCAAAATGTTCGGTTCTCATCTCATCCAAAATCCAAACACAGCAAACCTTAGTTTTGTGAGTTGGATGGTCAGTTTGGAAATAATACTTAACTAAAATGTTACATTTACTTACTATAACTTTTCTGTGAACAAATACCAGGGATTTATCAACATCTGAAACGGAACTTCCCTTAGTTATATTAAGACAGTTTGCACTGGAATTAATATGAATAATTTTTCAATTTTGGACGTAATTGTAAGATGATGAGATTCTCCAATACTTATTAGACATACTTATGAGTG
Organism: Hydroisotoma schaefferi; assembly: GCA_034682405.1. NCBI lineage: Eukaryota > Metazoa > Arthropoda > Collembola > Entomobryomorpha > Isotomidae > Hydroisotoma > Hydroisotoma schaefferi. The sequence continues at coordinate 11,914 of JAQFZX010000143.1, forward strand.
GGCCCCAATGCTAATAACAGTTTAAGGCCGAAGCCCGAACCATCCAACAAAGAATTACATAACTTACATGACCTCTGTAAAAAAGTTCCTATATGAAATAAGAACCATTTCTTTCAACCAAACCTCTTCTGTCCTTTACACAAAAGACTTTAAAATGCTCTATTCTGAACCTCCAGTAATCTTTCAAATCTCAGTCTCAGAAGAGGTGCGTCAAGCTCTTGTACTAAGATTCATATGCAACCCATTCAGATGTAACTAGCAGCCGAGTGTGTTTATCTCCATGATCTATTACTTTTTACAACTTCAGCAGGCAGTCTACTTCTTGTGGAATCAATGCAATGGTCGTATTACAGCATTAACATTTATTTCCATCTCTGACTTTCTGAGCTCCTTATCCTTACTTCGTCCTTCCTAGCAGAGTCCCAACAGCCAGCCCCAGGGGAAAAAGCAAGACGACGACGACAAAGCTGGACCAAACTATCTATGGATTAAAAAAGGGCAATCCTATGATCCTCAACTATTCTCATACCTCATATTGTATTTTCTTCTACATTGAATATTGGATCTTGCAGTCTTTTACACAAACGGGCAAATGAATCTCAAATTCCTCACACCCTATACAATACAGTTCAATTTCATACCTCGCTTTTTACCATGACAAGGCAAGGTAAGGAACAAAATATGGACATGGACTAGACATAACCTCTGCATTGTTGGTGGACGATGATGAAAATGCTGAACAGCTAACAGCTATTTCAACATTAATGCCTGTCTTTTTTCACAAGGTTGTATCTTCTACTAACTCTGTTGCGTTTAATGTTTACTAAAACTACATTATCTACTACAGCTACGACGATCTCAAACCATCCACCCCTTCATCTCTAACTGCTTTGCAGTTGCTGCAGTACAACTACACAAGCATAAAACATGAAACAAACCCCACAGAAAAACTACAGAATAGAATGTTGATCCTGGCTGAGATTTGTGATAGTGCAGCTACAACACTCAATCCACTAGCTCACGCATACAATTAAACCTCTCACCTGAAACATTAGATCTGCGTTTTAAAGCGTTAGTTATGATGTGTCTTGTCCCAAAACAAACGCTATTATGAGATACAATTTTACTCAATTTTTGAAAGCAATTTTTAATCTAACGAAAGGTACAGAAAAAAGTGGGTAAACTAAATTAAAATAAGAATAAAACATCACTAGTTTTCTTACTGTGTTAAACAACGCCATCGTCGCGTAGTGAGATTGTAGAGCTGCACAAAATGTAAACGTTACAACGCGAGTGAAGCAATTTTACAGAGACGTATCATAGAATTACGGAAAGTTTGGTACGATGACTATAGTGTTCCAAGGATTTTAATTTTTTTATTGGATCTAAAACAAGGTATGAATAACATCATTTTTCATGGATATATCAGAAGGATCACATTTTATGAACTAATTGCTTACTCTACCACAGATTTAAATATATTATAATAGAGAGTATAATAGAGAGAACAGTATAAGTGAACCTTGTTATACATAATCATTTTTGAAATTTCTAATGATCTTCTAGCCCGTATCGATTTGTATTCCATCAAGCCATTGCTAATTAATTCCTGCAAAATCCTTGATTACATCTTTTCATACAAGATACAATACGTATCTCGACACGAAATGGACAAAGTTTTAAAGGTGTTTATGTTGTATTAATGACCATCAATGACGACTGTCTATAAGTTTGTCTTTTGGGATGCGAAAAGTTGGATTTTTATTTGGACACAGACAAAATGCAAATTCACTAATTTCCCAACCTAAAATAATATTTGGTACAGAGTAGTCAGTTCCATGTTATGCAATGCAAAGCTCATCATTCATTCAATTTCGCCTTAACCCCACCTTATATCCAATTTTGGTGATAGTAAGTTGCGACTAATCGAGTAAACTTTGCGTTTGTTTGTGAGATCGAACGATGAAATGCAGCATCTTTGATAAACTGAAGACCTGCTAAAGCAAAGCTGCATAAAATAATTGAGCAGAGTTAAATACGAAGCAAATTGTTCAACCACGACCAAATTCCGTTTTAAAATTAATGCTAACGAACTGTAATTTATCGCTCCTTCATAATAATACTCAAGTCTCTCTGTTTGTTATTCCTTCTGGCTGCACAGACAGGATTGCATGTTGCTTGTGCTTAGTAATGAATAGAAGTAGCACACCGTACGATTATTGCATGAAGTTTCATCGGTGGGATGGGAATCGATTATAACTTCTTTATTTCAAAGAATACTTTAGAGCATGCAAAATAAAGATGGGCAACTATGCAATTAATTTTATTAGCTATCCAGTGGTGGGCTATAGCACTGAACTAAAGTATGTGTTTGGTAATTTTATTAAAATAGAAATAATATAAACGTGACCATTCAAAGAATTTATAAGGATTAGAGACTGTTAATAAAGACAAAATGCAGGTGAACTATGGAGCCCAAGAAAACCTTAATTATAAATATTTGATCCCAAACTCGTAAACTGCTATAGTTGTAATTGAATAAGAACACGATCTCTTGATAGTAGATTGGAATAAAGAAAAGTCAAGCTGAAGGTTTCCTTTAGCTTGCTGCAAATTAAATTTTTCATCGCTGTTGTAGTTTTTGTGAGAGTTTCATTGATTCGCTCTATTTCCCATTATCTTGCTTTATTTTTTGGCACTCTCGAGGAGTTTACTTTGCCTCTGCCTGCCTACGGTAGCAAAATTAAACCATTAGTTATAGTATTCTTCTAAACCACTTGCAACGGTATTAAAGAGGTTTAGAGAGAAGCATTTGATCTTGTGTACAGTGTACTAATGAACAACCATAACATAACATTAGACCGCACAAACCATCTCTGGTTAAAAACCGACTTATCAATTGTTTTTACAAATCTAGAAGACTATGAATCATACCACAAATGCCAATACCAAAATTACATGCGATTCTAAAAATCTGGCTTAGTTTGCTTAGAGGAGGAAATCATATTTTTGGAGGATTCATTCAATTGCGATGCTGTAAAATAATATTTTATTTTATTCTACCAGGGACACTTCAGAGTGAAGTATAGATGTAAATGACCAAGAATAGAATCAGGAATTATCTGGTTTTTACCAACAGCATAAAACCATGCTTGCTTTGAAATCAAATTAAATAGAATGATGCTGGTACTTCCGGAGATATAAAAGAGTTTCCGGAATTAGTATCTGTCTGTTGACGACACGCATCGATATTTTGACATTACGCTACTATTGCTATTTGATACGCATCTACCCTAAACAAAAGTAAAGTCTAAAATTAAATTTTGCATGCATTGTTGTGTTGCTGAACATAGCCGAGCTTAAGGTAGACTCTGGGATTGTCATCTGTGGAGATAAAAACATTCCAACTAACTTTGCAGTCAGTTTTATCATTTCCTGCTTATTCAATTCACGTTGTAGTGCATTCTTGTATCTTATGGATCTCCTCTATTATTGGTCTCCTCGGTTGAAAAATATTCGCCAATGAAGGGGAATGCAACTACCCTAAATCTTCGCACATAGGCCGCGGCTTATAAATGCAAAAAAAGATGATTTGAAGCTGATTTAACATGGGAGAGATACCCCTTTTAACATGTAAAGGATAGGCGTGCGGCTTAATTAACGAGGGCGGCATATGGGCGAGGTTTTAGGGTAGGTATTCCAGAATTCATTTCACAATTCACAATCGTAATATGCAATGCAAACAATCATCAAAATCCTTCTTCTTAAAGGTAAAGAATCGTATTTACAGACTAGATTCAATGACGGCACGACACTGAATCGCTACTTTTTTTTGCCAATAATAGGCTACCAAATTACAACAAATGTAATACACATATATCACTCCATAGTTGACATTAATCAGTGTACTTATTGGAGCAGTCACCAGCAGATAGGTTGTGGTACATTGTATTTACCTTGAGATTGTTGAGATGAATTTCGAAGCAAGAAGTAGCAGAGAGATTGAGAGGGATTAAATCACATCCAAGCTACTACTGCCAGAACTCAAGTATGAAATGGCCTCTGGGTGTAAGCATTCCTAGCTTAACACCACACAACAGCTACTTTTTATATCAAACGGACATGACATGAATGAAGAATATGTAATCTTAATCTTACCCTTTAAAGTCTGAACTTCATACCAAAAGAACCTATAGTTAAAAAATGTGATTCAATAGCTTTAGCCATGCTAACGAAACAAGATCATAGCTATTAAGCCAACCAAACAAAACTAGCTAAAGAGGAACGTCAGTGGTGGCTACGATAGTACAGCGGTGAACCATTGCTTGCCATTAGGAGAGAGAGATAACAAACCGTTTTTTGTTGCAACATTATTTTCTGCCATCAAAGCTATTTTCCATTAGTGACCGTAAGTTAAGTTAAGAGTCATGTAAAATGGATACGCATTAAAAATCGGTATTGTTGTGTATCCAAAGAAAGATGATAAAAAAGCAATCAGACTTTAATTGAATGGCTATAATAGTTCATTCGACGCCCAAAATTATTCATTGTCTTATTATGCTATGGCGTGAAGTTATCCAATCATGCGTCGTCCATTGAAAATGGCTTGGATGTGGAAAGTATTTTACAATTTACACTACAGTGCATTACGAAACCTTTAGTGGATTTAACAATTTAATATGTCCACAATAATCATAATGTACTATACGATAGCTTAATAGTTGGTTTCATTATCTATATCTCTTATTTTGAAAGATTTAAGAGTAATTCACTTTAATGTAAGCAATAATATTACATCTAGCAAAATTTATTATAACTTACGATCATGTTTTTATGGGAATAATAATAAGGCATAAGGTTGCCTATATTAATCGTAAAATTACCTGTTTAGCCATCAAAGATTCAACCACGGCACGAAGTTGCATGGTACCAATATCATGAAAAATGACTAGTTGTTCACGATTTAGCAGCCGGACGGCATTATTTATTGGCCTAGCTAGACTTGACGGCAGTACTACTCCATACACAGGCTAGCATAGCAAGCCAGGTACAAAGATTCAACGGCCTTTCCCACAAAGTTTATGTCAAATGAATCCTCAACCAATTTATCATATTCAAATTACAACGGCTCATCAAGCATCATTATACCCATCTTATTAATAATCTTCACTCTTCTTCTCTCAAAAACGAAGATACTCCCTTCAGCTATACAGTTAAAACTAACACGATCAAGGAAGCAGGATTCCAGCACTAATGCATGCATAATATGAAGCAAATATGAAGCACCCGATCCATTCATTCATTCATTACAATTGCTCAAACAATCACAATCCATATTTTAATTTACCTGTGCTAAACAAACCAGTTTAAAAAATATTCTACCCACATCTTGATCCTTTGATACAAATACAGACCTAACCCTTTAATTACTGTCTTTTCAGATTGTTATGCATACCGATCCTAGCACGGAAGTAACCTGAAACCAGTTATGCCATGCAACCTCCATTGACGTATAGCTGGATAGCTTTAACTGCCTCGGCCCCGGTGATCCTGCTTTTAACAACATGGAGCCTAGCCGTATTCCACTGTCGCCGGAGACAATGGACCACAATGGACGTTTTTCTAGTATCAATCCTGAGCCAAAGCGTTGTTCAACAATTCCTCGGATTCATTTATTCCACAATAGTGCTTCTGAAGCTGTCCTCCATTTCCACAGGGGATGCAGTATGCACAGGAATGATGTGGTTCTTCATAACGATCCCAATTTTTAAGGGAGCTACAATCACATCATTAGCGGTTGATCGCTGGTTATTTCATAGCAGATTCAGCTATCGGCTGTCAGTCAGGAAAAACCACATACGCTATCATGTAGCCGTCCTTGCCGTTTTAAGTTGTACGGTTGGGTTCACCGGCCTTATAACATTTAACAACCCTGAACTACTTACAAGTACAACTACTCATCATCCCTTTGGATCATCCCAATACTCATTTGATCAATGCACATTTCTACCATTCAAGTTTGACTTAAAGTTTGTAGCATTCTATACAAGCGCACATCTTCTCATTATTCTAGTAGGGATGATTGCTCTTTGTAAATCCTCATGTAACAAAAACAATGACATTAATGGACAGCAACAGCAAAAAAATCTTTATAAACGTAGAAGACAACGGAGCCTGCCCCTGGACTTAACTCCGACATTGTCTAATGCATCCACTGCATCTTCCAGCATCTCAAATACCAGTCCGTCTGCTTTTTTCTCAACCCCTGGTTTATCAGCCAAGGCCGTTCTTAGTAGCCCACCGAACAATGCTTACCATCTCAGGAATAAAATGCTCCTAGACTTTAAAGATCAAAGTAAAAAAGAAGAAAAGAAGTTTTATCGTTTGTCCACATCAGTTGGACTTCTCATTCTATCCATCCTATGCACCCATCTACCCTTTGTCGTAAGTTTTCCTTACCCTTTATTTTTAAAAAAACTTCAAGTCTCACACAGTCAACCTTGCGCTCAAAAAACGGTTTTATGATTGGATTCACTACAAGTCCTACTGAGTTATAGCTATGATGTGCTACTGACAATAGTTAACCTGATATGCACTGCGGTGGTTACTAAACTAAAAGTTATGAGCGAGTATAATTCGAATTAAATGAATCGAAAGCCCCACGTATGATATGTAATTTTCACTAATATCTCACATATTATAAACGCATAGTCACAATAAAAAATGTATTAAATACAGCAAATGATAAAAATTGTAAGATCATCCTATGGAAGAGAGGCTTAAATGATTATGATTTTATACTTTGACAACCTTATCTTAACTAAGTGGGCATGCAAGTTGAGTAGTACGAGTACATATGAAAAGGGCAGAACTTTCACCCCCATACCTTGCTGAACGAATTAGAAAAACCTCTTGTGATACTAAAAATACGCTTTCGCGTACCGTTTACTTGTTCAGTAATGCTACAGAGCTTGATAATATCACCAATTCTGCTACTCACAAATCCATAAGATTTTGGCAGAGAAATAGAAGCCGGTTAAATGCTATATGAGATTGACATTGACGGTAGTATATTACTGCTGCTTGACTACTGTAGTCAATACCTTCTCAATTTTAGAGAGTTCGTTTTAAGTACTGACAAGCTAATTTAATAAACCCATCTTGTTTTGATGCTTAAATCTTGTGAAAACAAGCATAATTCATGTCATAACCCGTGAAGTTTTTTTTGAAAGTTTCTGGTAATATTGATTTTGTTATTATAGATTGCAACTCTTCTATCAAGATACGAGATTCTGGTTCCCATACAAGTCGGAACGAATGATGCCCACTTAAATATACTGAACTGGCCTGTTACCAATATCATTTTATGGTTTCAAGTATTCGAAGGGTTGGCAATTCTATTGATACTTCTTATTGTGGATAACATTGTACCCGGATGGTTATTCCATAAGTCTAAAAACGGCAACCGGAAGTCAGCAAAACTTACAGAGCACCTTCAAAATCCGTCAAACATAAGGAATACCGAGTTCAAAGGTCACCAAACACAACATAGCCAACCTATAAACTCCGTTGCTTTAAACAACAGAATGAACCTTAAAGCCCAAGCTCACTACACAAATGGTGGGTTTACAGCGGACTACAAAAGCAATAGATTTCCCATCACAAACGGATCTTTATTTGCTGGTTTAGTCCCACCAACATCTTGTGGGGTTTCTTCCCCCAATTCGACTTCGCAACCCGACCAGCAGCGTCGTTTACCAAAAGGTGCTTATGAGAGACATGATTGCTTGCATTTCATATAATCGACTTTATTAAAATAATTGATATGGCGTAGGACAAATGTTCCAATTGTTATGATAATTTTTTTCCACAGATTCATTTCATCAAGTATTAGAAAGGTCGGCCAATGGTCCTAGGACATCCACCGATATGGATAGCTTTACCAGTTTCAGACGCGTACGCTTTGCAACTTTTACTACTAATTATAATGAATTGATGGCACTTAAACTCTATCTAATGAATGGCAATTTTACAGGCTTTCCCTGAAGATGAGAGTGAATACGATAAGAAATCTTATCACCATCGGTATGCCTCAGTAGCCTCAGTGACTACTGTTGCAAATGATGACTTTGAATTTCATCATGGTCGTCCTTTCCATTCCAAATTACAGTATTCTACAGGGGATGATTTTAGCCAATCAACTTACGTTCTTCCAAAATCGCAACCACCTATTCCAAGTAAACGAATTGAAAAAGAAAACAACTCCAAAAAATTCAAGCCAAAGGATTTAGAGACTACTACAGCATTGGAAATTGTCCATCAAGCAGTTACGCAGGCACCTACCTCTCTATCAATGAATGATTTGGATTTACTAGACGACATGGAATATAAATATTGTGTCAGTAGTGCCAAGCCAATTGTGGGAACACAGGAGTATCCTCAAAAGCGCATTTACCGTAAACGTGGAAGAATGCAAGGGCCACATAATAATAGAGACATAGTTCGTCGTAATAATAAAACGCTAGAGCAAAGTAGTACCGAATTACCTCGGCGACGCGTACTTTCCATGGAATGCCTTTCGCCACAAACACTTCAGACTGATTATCGCAACTTTTTGGACATTTCTTACCTCGACACCGGAGAAATTTTGGTTAGAAAAACAGACAGCAACAAATGTATTTTTGTTACAGACTTCATATAAAATATAATCTTTAATTTGCCACAATGCCAAGAATTTAATAAACATTACATATAAGAGAGAAAGTGAAGGATCATCTTTTTGCTTCCTTATTTACATAAAAATAATAATGAAAGCCGCTTCCAAATGTTTCATACATGCTATTTTTCCAAAACTGTGTATAAAATTTACTTCGAAAATGAGGTTGAGCAAATGTTATCGAAATGAATTTCCCCTCTGTTTTAAGAACTTTTGAAACATTATCCAATACTTTTTTCATTGATTCTGACACAGATTCTGAAACTTCCCATGGGCTCTTCTCCTTTACGAATAAAACATCAAGAGTAGCCTTTTCGATTACCACGTCAAAGGACGCATTAGGAAGTGTTAGATTGAGCATATCCATCTCTTTCCAAACCATTTGAGGAAAACTTTTACTCATTTTCTCAATCACTATTGGGGAAAAATCTATGTTCGTAATGGAATGATAACCATCTTCATACATATCGGCACTTAGTCGACTATTTCCACAACCTGTAAATAAATCAAACCGTAATTTATCTGCTGTCGTCTTATTTTGAAGCCGAATGCAGAAATAGTGAAAGTAGAGAAAGTCAAAGATAACTGCGTATCAAAGTATACGGTTAAATAGTACTATATATGAGATGCCGAATTTTAGATTGAATCATCTCATGCATTTTTTAGGAATGAAGTTGTAAACGATTTACATCTTCTGTGGCCGTCCGCCGATTTATTTAATGACAAATCCAATATTCGTATCGTAACCAACTAAAGGAAAGTGAAAGCAGTATTGAAAACATCATATCCCGAAAATTGTACAATAGTTTACATCAAACCCGTCACTAAACGTCAACCAAAAGTCTATCTACTGAACCCAAAAGCGTAGCCTCTATTATATGAAATTTTGAAGTGCCCCAGAAAAGAGAAAGTAGAGAAAGGCGGATTTGTATTCTTAAATCATATATAAATCATAATAAATGTACCCAACATAAGGATGGAATCGGAGGGCCGAATGTGTTTTTCCAGCAAAGGTTTCAAAATGGAATAATCTTTACACCAGTCAAACTCATCCTCCTTTCCGTACCTCTCATTCCAATAGTCCCTTCGACTGTAATCCTCATTACAACTTGAAGACATTTCCATTCTTTACCCAAACTTTCTAAAACTTCAAAAAAAAACCATAATCTCAACAGCTACGGACAACTCCAATCCCTCTACCCGTTATAAATTCACTATCTGTCAAAATCTCAATAAAACGCTTAAACGAGCAACAATCCAACCAATCCGGCCCAACTTCCTCTCCGTCCTTAGTCCAAATCTAGTTGGACTGAAGATACAACTGTTGTATCTTCAGTCCAAAACTAGTCCAAATCAGACAGGAAAAAAAAGCTGTTTACCATAAATTCTACTCTCTGATGATGACATTTAAAAAATGTAGCACTATCCACTTGATTTCAAGCGTTTACTCATCTTGCCTGTTTCAATTCAATTAAAATACAAAAGGTGTACGCATAAACGGTACTGTACTGTACTTAACAACACAACAAAGGCATAACCGTCATAGTACTCCCTTGTGAAATATTATACTGAAGAGGATGCATATTAATAATAAATTGCAATTATTTTTTAAATTTCAATCATCTAAACACAACAAGGTACAATTAAGTTGGGCTAAAGACACAACTGGAGTTCTCCAGTTAGTTAGTTGAAGTTCTCCAGTTGGGTCTTTAGCCCACCTGCCCACCTAGAGTTCTCCAGTTAGTTTTGGGTCTTTAGCCCACCTAGAGTTCCCCAGTTCGTTGGGTCTTTAGCCCAACTAGAGTTCTCCAGTTAGTTGGGTCTTTAGCCCACCTAGAGTTCTCCAGTTAGTTGGGTCTTTAGCCCACCTAGAGTTCTCCAGTTAGTTGGGTCTTTAGCCCAACAGGAGTTCTCCAGTTAGTTGGGTCTTTAGCCCACCTAGAGTTCTCCAGTTCGTAGGGTCTTTAGCCCACCTAGAGTTCTCCAGTTAGTAGGGTCTTTAGCCCACCTAGAGTTCTCCAATTAGTTGGGTCTTTAGCCCACCTAGAGTTCTCCAGTTAGTTGGGTCTTTAGCCCTAAAGCCCAACTAGGTACAATTTAATCAATAAATATTCTTCAGTTTACCTTTAACAAATTAATCCCAAAAAAATACCGCTCCATCCGCAGGAAAAGACAACAAACAACCCCTCCTCAAAATACCTAATGTTTTTGTTTTCAATTTAAAAAAAGTTGAAAGCTCCAATAAAAAAATAGTTTAGCTAAACAAAATAATAATATTTGAAATGGCCGAATTCCCTCGTTGAGTTTGAGGAAAGTGTGGAAAAGGGATAACTGGAGAAGGATGTGTATTGGATTTTATGAAAATAGTGTGAAGTTTAAAGGAAAAGAGAGGTTGTGGAGTTCCCTCAAACTTCCAACCAGCCAAACCGGTTCCAGAAGAGGAACTCCCTCACCAAAAATACTCTTTTTCCAACCTTTTAAAATCCACCTCTTGTTTTAAATTATTTGTGTGTAATTGGAATAATTTAATTCTCGGACAATAATTATTGATTTATTTTATTGGAGCTTTTTCAAGTACTTCTTTCTTCTACCTTTTATAAAATATTATTACAAATTCCAAGTTATTGAATTAATCAGTTTTTAAATAAAAGGGTGTAATAGTTTGGTTATTTTGGTTGGAAATTGGAGCATTTTGTTGACTTTTGTAAACCGGGTTTTGTTTTGAGAGACTTAAGAAGATAACGGTGGTTCTTGGAAAGGTTAATTTAGAGGAGGGCGGGGTCGAAGGAGAGGAGTGTTTATCTGGCAGAAGAAGAATGTTTTTAAAGGCATTCTGGGACTGGTTTTGGAATCCGGATGTGTGGCTTCCTCCCGGAATTGACTGGAAAGATTTAATTCCTAACGAAAAAGTAAAATATACGGATTCTGGGGATCTTTTGTATCCCATTCCCATTGCTCTTGCCATAATATGCGTTAGATTCTTAGTTGAAAGGTTTGTTTTTATTTACTGACTTTGGCATGTTATTTGGTTGACTTATGATGATGAATGATGAGATTAATTTGTTTTGTACCTTTGTTTGTATGCAACAGAATATTTCTTTATCCGTGGGGCCAGTTCTTAGGATTAAAAAAGACAACTAGGCTAGTCTCATCTTTCCAACCCAATGAAATTCTTGAGAAGGCTTATAGGAATCGTAAAGCGAAGTTCACTTACAAAGATATGGAAGCTTTAGCTAAGAGGACGGATTTAGAACTACGACAAGTTGAAAGATGGATAAGGAGACGAGCAGCGAAAGATAAACCTTCAACTCTAACCAAATTTAGTGAAAGTGGGTAAGGGGAATCGTAATGTAGAAGGATATGAGATATGATTTATGATGGATCGTGGGTAAATTTATTAATCTCTAATCTAACAATAATATTTCATTTTTAGTTGGCGATGCATTTGTTACTTGGCTTCTTTAACTATCGGAACTTATATTGTGTGGGATAAGCCATATTTCTGGGACATCAATCATTGCTGGTACGACTATCCCCATCATGTAAGTCGTGCTTTTCATGCATTTTATATTTTTAACGTACCGTGATTTACTATTCGATAAAATTCATTTTTGTTTAGAGCGTTACTGAAGACGTTTGGTGGTATTATGCGCTGGGATCTAGTTTTTACTGGAGTTTACTGCTCACTCAGTTTGCAGATGTGAAAAGAAAAGATTTCTGGCAAATGTTTCTTCATCACTGCACTACCATTCTGTTATTCGCATTTTCTTGGTTTTGTAACCTTACTCGAATCGGTGTTATTGTTTTACTTCTTCACGACTGTGCTGATGCTTTCCTTGAGGTACGTACGAACAATGTTAATTGTCATTTCAAAGATTTACTACCTTTTAGTACATCTGATACTTGTAATTTTCTAATGATCAATATTTTATATAGTCCGCTAAGATGTGCAAGTATTCAAAATATGACAAATTAGGAGACGTCATGTTTGCTATCTTTACAATACTTTGGCTTGTCACGAGGCTTGGAATTTTCCCGATATATATTATCTACAGGTAAATAACTTAATGCAATATTGAGCTTGGTACCATTAGTGCGCTTTTACAGCATTTAAACCCAATTTTTGAATATAGTACAATGGTCGAAGCCCCGAAAATAATCCCGATGTTTCCAGCATACTATATTTTCAACGGAATGTTGCTAGTCTTATTAGGATTGCACATATTTTGGACTTACTTCATTTTTAAAGTTGCCTTTAAAGCCTTAGCGTCCGGAGATGTGAGCAAGAATAACGATTATTTTTCTTATTGTTTATCAACTTGGAATAATTTTCTTGTACGATAAAATGCTATGTATTGAATTGCAGATTCAAGATACAAGAAGTTCAAGCGAGTCTGCTATTGACTGCAGTGAAAGCGAAGATGAAAGTCTTTTTCAACCAAATCACTCATTGAAAACAAAATAGTATAAACATCCCATTGGGGGAAAAAGTATTTGAAATAGCATTTAATTCTTGAGTTTTCTGTCTAGTTTTCTATACTATATAGAATCATCAAATACATTAAAAGCTTAAAGATAACATTCGTACCTTTTTTACTATGTGCCGTTATGTGTGCTATGCAATTCCGGTTGAAGGTTGTTGTTCGCCTATCTTAGTCATTTCATTTGTTGTATTTATACGTAAACATCGCGGACCATGGCACTTATCTATTTCATGAATAGTAAATCTTAAACAGCTCTTCTGAACATTCATAACAGCTAATGTCAAGGTATTCACAGTACCTGGCATCGGCATCAAATGTTATTAGTTTAAGTTTAGTAAATAAATTCATGATTGTCTTAAGTTATTTACTTTCTAATACTTCTATCGAATAAGAAAAGCCGTTCAAGTTATCGAGCTAAACAGCTAACTACTTAATGTAATAATATTCATTATTTATAACAATTATTACAAAACAACTAATTGCAGTCATTACTTTGTATTAGCTCCACTTATTTCCTGATGTATTATTTTTTCAGCAAATTTTTGTAACGAAGTCAAAAAGCCAACTTTTTAGTTTTAAAATACAATATTTTTCGCAGTCTTACTCTAACTACATCCATTCATTTCATTTGCCAAGGCAAGCACATTCATATGCAAGAAATATCCACAATTCACCAGCTTGACTTATCACTGTTCCAAGTTCCAGTTTGCATGAAAATGCCGAAGAAAAATCCCTTTTTACATCATCAGGCACACATCGCATAGGGCATCGCATCTCGCATCTAGACTTACAGCGTTCCAGTCCCACAATTTATGACCCCGTAGCGTACCTTAAACCTGCTAGTAACACTACCCAACCCAACCCAACCGCAACAGCCCCATTCACAAAGTATCACTTCTACTTTGTCTATGCAGCAAGCAGCCCCAATACGACTTCAACTAAAATATACTCTTTTTGAACCTAATTCTTCCCTTCAATTCCTAACTTGAAATACTTTGTATACGTCCTTCCTGTAAGCATATATGCATATTTTGTATTCCGTTAAACAGGGAAAGGGAACTTACTACTCAAGAAGAACGAGTAAAAGAAAGTGGCGTAAAGAATAGTAGCCTGTCCGGCCCCCAGCCCGCTGTGGTTGCTATACCAGCTAACCCACAAAAGATTGACACGAGCTACGCCTCTCCTCCTCTATACATTTCTAGTGGAAGAAAATCTCGGTAAAAAACCCCAAACCAACGACATCCCTATTCCCTAAACTCCAAAGTTTACACCTCACAAGTTCAAGAACTGGGAAATAACCGCATAATAAAAAAACGGTTTTATTCCACAATTTTAGTAATTTTGAAAAGTATTATTTAGTTAATTAAGATGCCACCAAAGAAGCAGCCGGGTCCTGCAAACAATGCGAGTAGCAAACTTTACAGCAAATGTGAACCTGTAGCAAACGGAACGTAAGTTTTTCTCTGAAAAAATAAAACTTTTAAAAATAAAAGTTGTAGCAGCTAATTTGCATTTATTTGGTTTCAGAATACTGACTGACTTATCCGCAAAGCAGTGGAAGGTAGGGAAATCTATTGGATCTGGTGGGTTTGGTGAAATATACTTGGGTAAGTGGCTTATCAGTTTTTAAATTGTTTTGTTGCAAAAGGATTGGTAGTGAGCTAGGTAATTAATATAACATAAATTCATGAAGGATTGTCGTAATTGTTGTATTTCAGCGAGTGATGAAACAACTAAGGCTGTGAATGATAAGGCGAGCTACGTAGTTAAAATTGTAAGTCCCTATGTACTTACTGTACCTCTTTCTTTACGCTGTTATTTAATATTTTGTAATAATGTTTGCGGACGGTTTTACAAACAATGTTGTTGATATTCTAATTAAAGGAGCCCTTCACTAATGGACCTCTTTTTGTTGAAATTGCATTTTACATCCGAGCTGCAAAACCAGATATGAGTAAGTGAATTATAGAAGTTATTAAAGTAAAGGGAAAAACGTGACAGTTAATCATAAATTATAGTTGAAGAATGGAAGAAACAGCACAGATCTGAATCTCTTGGAATGCCCTGCTATGTGGCATCCGGATCCCATGAACATAACTCACAAAAGTACCGATTTATGGTTATTCCAAGATTCGGTGAAGATCTTTACAAGATTTTGAAAGAAAAGCCAGGCAAGCGTTTAGGATTGAGGACTGTTTTAGCCGTTGCTCTTCAAGTGGTAACATTAAATTGAAATACTTTATTATAACTAATATTAAGTAGATCCTTCTGTATTATTAGCTTGTAATTTTTTAGATCGACATTTACGAATACATACACTCCAAGGAATTTGTCCATGCAGACGTTAAAGCTTCAAATCTGGCCCTTGAAATCAATAATAATTCTAGAAAGAAACAACAACAGGTTTTCTTACTCGATTATGGATTAGCATTGAAGTATGTGGATGCTAATGGTCGTCATGTTGAATATGGACCGGATGCTAGAAAAGCTCACAATGGAACTCTAGAATATGCTTCCAGGTACGTATTTGATTATACCGAAAAAAGTCAGTATAAAAAGGAAAACTCGGTGTATTAAAAGTTTTAATCTATCATTTTAATTTAAAATACTTGTATTTTTACAGAGATGCTCATATAGGCGCCTTCTCACGTCGTGGGGATTTGGAGGTCTTAGGATATAACATGGTGGAATGGTTGTGTGGAAAACTTCCCTGGGGAGCTGAAAAGGGTGCGGACAAAGTACATAAGCAAAAGCAAGTATTTATGAGCGACCTATCGTTAAAGAAAATATACCCTCCTGAAATTCCTGGTAAAATAAACAGTGTTCAAAATAGGATTTAGAATTGAAGTATAAGTTATGCTTAATCAACCTTGTTTAATATTTTGTAGGACTTGACATCGTGGAGAAATTTTTCAAATACGTTTCCAAACTACAGTTTGATGAAAAACCTAGTTATGCTCATTGTAAAGATATTCTCAAGAAGGGCTTACCGGCGACTCCGAAGAACTCACTATTTCTGGAAGATATAGGCGCTGGCTTTACTCCAGTGAAAACTAAGACTGCAAAGAAGCGAACATCAACAGCAAAAGATGACACCGTCGACCCGATTGCAAAGAAAATATGCGCTCCTATAGTCGACCAGGAAGAAAAAAATCCAAAGAGGTATTGTAATACATTTTCTCAGTATCGTTTACCGTTAAATATTTTTGTTGAATGCAACTTGTTATTGTAGGTCAACTCGAACAACCAAAGAGGTAAAAGATTTTAATTGGGCTCGTATTCTGTCTACTGACCCTGAAAAAATAGTAAGAGCAGCTGCATCTCTGTCACAACAAGCAAATAATGGAAAAGAAGAAACCGATACTGCTAAGCCCCCATCCCCTGCGCTTGACAACCCCACTCCTGCAATGCTTCAAATTCTTTCTAAGAAGAAAGAGAACATACGTTCTCCGATTAAGGCTCGGTTCGTTCAGCCAGAGGTAAATTTTGTAACCTTCGGTTCGTTCAAAATCGAACCAAAATCACGACCTTCTACCTAAATAATACTTTTATTGGTAGGATTTTTTTTATTTCCTTCCGCTTTGAGGAGTAATTGTATCGTTTTAGTTTAGTATGCAAATAACGCTTTACCCCATTTTTGCTTTTATCCAGTTTTTAACTGCTGCACATACATTTTCATAGAATTAAAAACAAGACGATCGATCAGGAATTTGTGGAACTTTAATGTGTTTTTCAGGGAACCAGTGAAATGACTCCTGCAATGAAGGAAATACTTCTGCGAAAGAAAAAGACTGCTGCAGCCTCAAAAGCAAAGCCGAAACCAAAAGCTGGTAAAATATAATTGAACGTTTTTGTTTTAAATACTATTATGTACGGACAATGGTAAATCCATTTATTTTGGTTCCTCTTCCTCTATAACTTAGGTCCGAGTGTAGTAGTCCTTCCTGTATCTACGAACACGAGACCCCGACGCAATAGGACCTAATCATCTTCAACTCATCATCGACCGCTTCTTACTGCGTAACGTTTTTTATTTCTATTAGTCCTGAAGACAGCCAGGTCGTGTATTGTAACTATTTATGGCTGTAAAAACTGAAAACAGTTTACTTAATTGTTAAAAATTCGAAAATATGAGACTGCTTTCTACGTAAACAACTACTGTAAGACTAGACTGGTATTCGAAGGTACCAACAGGATGGCATTTAAGTTCCGAGTATTCTACCTTTAATAATAACAGTAAAACAAAAATAAAATTTCATCTCAAGTTATATACCATCATTTACTACCTTGCTAAAGTTCATTTGAGTGTGAAGCTAAGGCTAAGCAAAGCTACAGCTTTCTCATTCTCCATTTGTTGGCTGCTAGTTGGCTGTAAATGTCACCGGTTGCCCTTTTGTGGTACTCAATAGACCATTCTGTCGTGGTTAATGGCATGAGAAGAATTGTACACTATCGTTTAGCCTGCAGAAGTCCTCATAATTTCCCTGATAATATTTCAAATTTGATACTGATGAGTTCATTGCAAATGAGTCCTAGTCAGATCATTAATCACTACAAATGTAACTCCCAATTCTGCATCACCCTGTCCGCCAAAACGGTCTATATCTTCTTCATTTGCTACCAACAAACATTTAAAAACGTACGCTTCCTTAGCCCTTTATTACGAGCCTCTACTCTAAGTTAACTTAACTAGTGACTAGTGTAGCAGCATCATCTCATCCGTAATGAAACCGTAGATTTATAGTTTTAGAACAGCCAAGGTTTGGTGAACTGATTGAGTAGTTTATGAATAGAATTGGATAGATAGATGGGATTGGAAATTCCAAGCTGTATGCTCTTATTAAAAGTTACATTGAGTGGAAAGATAGATTCAATGCAATGTAGAATGTAGAGAAATTGAATTATGGAGTGAGAGGCTGGTTGCCGATCTCATCTCATCTCTCACCTACCCTTTGCTTCGCCTTCCTTTCTCTCAACACTTTCATCATTTTCTCTTCATTCTTAATACTCCGTTTTGTACGTATGATATGCTATCGTGTTCCATCGTTCAAATCATAGCCCATAGATTAAAACCCTTTACATATACATACAGAAGACCACGACTATCGAATCAAATAGCATAAACTCTCCCGAATTCACCGCCTGGTTGGTTAGCCTCTCTAAATTGTAAATGCCAAACTCTTCAGTTCAACCATGGAGAAGGGTACAGTAGCTAGCAGCAATAGCCTTAAGATCGCTCTCTTTTAGAAAGCAAGTTAAGAAACTTCTCATTTTCTGATGATACTCTCTAGTTGGTTTCTGTCATTTTCTTAAGGACGAATTTCATTATCAGGCCAGGAGTGAAACGCTGCCAGTTTTGTATTGGTTCATTAGTAGATGTTAAGAGCTACACAGCGAGTCAACAGTCAAGTAATAAGAATAACATGAGGACATGACTAGTTCCATGCTCTGTATTGATGAAGTCTCATCTCTTTGCCCAGCAGGCTCCCATTACACATTCAATATTTTAGCTAAATTAGCCAAGCCTCTCTTATATTCGAAGGCATATATGCAATAAACCTTCTACAGCAAAGTAGAGGGATGCGTCGTCATAAAAGAATGTTTTAATTCATGATATAGTTGGGAAATCATATTGGTTATATTTAGAGAATCAATAAGTCCGTGGTTTCCTACTGCTACTGCTGCATCTCTCTTGTATTAGATTGGATGTTTGGAATGAACGTTTACTTTCACCACCACCGAGGTGAACTTTATTATGGATGTGTATAGTATTATTACGATGACGATAAAGGAAATGTCAGTTAAATTGTAAGTTCCCTGTGTCCAGAAGGTAGAAGTAAGTATGACGTTAGTGGTATTGTTGTATTATACTGTGTGTACAATGTATTGTGTACAGGTACTATTTTGTTATTATAATAGTTCTTCGACTTTCAGACTCTCTCTCTACTCCTTGGAAAAGTTAACGGGAAGTAGATGGAGAAATGGAACCCACTTAGACAGAAAACTCGGTTTAATTTTATGACTTTATCTTTATCCAACAGAAGGTTTAGTTTTGCTGGCTAGCTTCTGTTGCAGCTTTCCGATGGTCAAGCAACCTCAATAACAATTTCCTCCGTCATCCATTTGCCATGTTTACCTTAGGATATACAGTTACTCTGTATACAAACTGGAGGTTTGCTTTGTTTCCATTGGTCTTAACGTTTGCTGTAAAAATCCTTACGTTTGCAAGCAGAAGCAGACACCTGCCAATCCCTTTTTCTAATGGTGTGTTTTATTTCATACTTTACCTTCTGGGATAATAATATAACGAGACTAATACTTACTTAGTCTTCAAGGGTGGTGATGGTTGACATTATGTTGGTGGGTATAATGTAATATAATGATTTTGGTCTCATTTTTCTGTGTAAACTGCACAGAGTAAAATGTTATCTCTCCGATATGTAGTAAAACAGCACCATCATAAATAAGTTATCATTCGGTTCTAGAAAGGTAGGCCTTGGCGTATGCTAGCAAATAAATTTATGAAATAAAAAATATGTCATGCAGACGGAGAGCTCCATGATCAGACAATGCAATCGTACCTTTGTGTAGGATTACTGTGTAAAAGCTGGGATTTACAGAGAGCAGGAATAGCACTGCTGTAGCTATAACTTACCAAAGTGAAAGTAGCAGAGTATCGTGATGATATAATCCTCCCTAAACCACCCTTTTTGAAAGACTTGGATTGATTAGCAAAAAAATAAAATCCGAAGATTATTGGAAGAAGAGAAAGTAGTAATTTGTACAGTGGAAGAAGTGTCAATTAGCAGTACCTTAGCGAAGACAAAAAATATCTGCTTTTGACAAGGTGATGAACTGCGAATCTATCTCGCTGTCTTGAAATACATTCCTATACCACTCACTACACATGGATAACAATGGAATAAACGGAGAATAGAAATAGTACTTACCTATGTACATATCTGTATTTTCTCTCTTTTTCAAATAAATGTACTATTTACTGCCTACCAACCTATTTTATACGTATACGCGGCTGCTGATGTGGAGCTTACTCTTGTAAAAGCCAGAACAAGTATTCTTAGTTTCAATCCATATTGAGTTAAGTCTCGAGGATTTGTTCAAAGCCTCGTCGAAATGTAAACATATATGCATATCTAGGCAAAGGTATCTATATTCATTTTTTTGAGACGAAAGCATGTTTTAAGGTTTTCTGCATGACGTATACAGTAAAAGCCAATTGTACTTTGTTGTGAACAAGTTGCCTGTATCGATTTTTTGAAAGTATTTTTGCATCTTTGCTTTCAACACGGCCATGTCTATTCTATCCTAGGATCTCTTTTACTTCACTCATCGTATCTTCCTTCGTCTTTTTCTGTGGATGTATAATATTTGCTTTTTTTTGTATATGGCTATGTGGTTGCCTAGTGCCTGCGTCTAAGACTTAGATAGGTCGCTCTATTTACTAAAAAGGGAGATAGATCTTTTTTGTACTATGAATAATGCGGAGGAGTTAAATGGTCCGTCTCTGAGAAAGAAAATCGATCCTTTTATGTGTATGCAAAGTACTAACAAATAGAGTTGAGTTCTTCGTTTAGAATTAAAATGTCTTCAGCTAATTTATGGAAAAATAATATAGCTAAGGCTAAAAAGGGTATTTTTCCCTCGTCTTCCAGACTTCCGTTAAATAGTATTGTGTAGGAAGAAGACTACATTTGCCTTTGCTTTGCTTACCAGATCATCGAATTCGCTTAGTAATAATGGGCTCATTCACATCTACTCCAGTCTAGTAAAAAAGGAAGTGGAAAAAGTTGGATAAAGAAGCTAAATAAATTTTATGCTAGAACTCATCAGGAACTTTATCGACATTTCTCTCACAGTTATATTACTTCCTTCATTTTGTGATATCATTTATCATACAAATAAAAATATCGCCGAGTGAAACATTTCATTTTTGCAGAGTCAGAGTAAAATGAATAAAATCGTTTGGTTAAGAGCTTTACCTGGAATCTCGATTATAACTTTATACTATACATTTCCCTAAATAGTATGTTATTATAACAAACTAAACTGAGCAGGCAATCAACAGATTTACTATAAAAAGTTCCTAATAAACCTCAGAATTATGGTTTACTACTCCTGACTCTAGCCATTAAGAAACTTTTCTATTATTATAATTTAAAATTACTACTACAGGTCGCAGTCCCATATAGAATATAGCCAGAACCAGCTCAACAAACCTACCAACCATACAGTAAAGTTGGTGCTATACTAAGGTAAGTAAATTCATTTGAAATAGTAATAGTTAGCAGTGTAAGGGAAGCAGGTGAAATTTGAAACCAAAATGCGTCATGTAACATCCTTTCCCAAGTTTGAATAACAAATGACTAAATTATCCTCCCGTATACCCGGATGAACAACTCGTTCCCAATCATATAATCTCCTTCTATCTGCATTTAAAAGTAAACTTTCCTAGTATGACCACCTATCGACATTGATTACATTGATATTGATACTACATGCATAGGTTTTTACTATTCCCATTTGCATTGCAAAGCCGAACCATCCACCAGAGTACCGATATAAAACCCTAGCCCTCGTTCTATATCTCTCGCTCTATTGTACACACCAATCCTAATAGTTAATCACATCGAGCAATAAATGGAATTATACACACAGAAAAAAAATGCGTACACAACTAGAGCTAGTAGAGAGTCCTTAATCTGCAATCCTAAATGAGCCGAGGAAATGAACAGCGACAACCTCGACTTTCCCTGACTATGGAACACCTGAGCAGAAAAGCGACTTTTACACAGCTAGCAATTCTACTGAACTACCGTTATTCCACCAGGGAAAAGGAAAGTCTATCCACCTTAGCTTTGATGTGAACTATACATAAACACCGGTTACTACAAGCTATTGAAGTTAGTACTTTCCAAAGAACAGCTAGTTTAGCTACTACTTACATTGACTATATTTGTATCTGAAACTTTTACGAGAAAAAATTCCTGCAAGGAGAAAAATAGTTTGTAACAAGAAATGCAATTTTAGTACTTTCACCTAATATACCCAAGTGCTCATACTCATACTTTCAATACTTCTTTGCTGATGCTGCTATAGGGAGACACATCTCTCTGAGATGAGACCCTTAAAGACTCTCGACGAAGAATGAAGTACTTTGGAGGGAAAGTTGCCAACCTAGCTCCAGTAGATAATATTACCTTTTAGCTACCATACTTGGGCCAAAGCCGAATGGGAGAAATAAAGGCCACGCAACGGGTAAAAGTAGTCAAAGTAGAGATTTTAAAGCCGGCTGAGTGAGTACTTTCTACTATTAACTAGTAGTAACAATACATTGATACAATATTTCTGTAGCAAGACCTAGAATTCTATATCTAGTAATAGTAGTAATGGATGTGGGAAACAGTAGTGAAGAAAGAGAGAGGAAGGAAGAGGAATAGATTGGTTGAGTTCATGCCATGTAAGAAGGGATTGATTGGTATAGACCTGTCCATGTGGTTAGGAAGGAGATGGAGGATAAAATAAGTGAAAAGTGAGGAAAGCCAGCTAAAGAAGAATATTATTGAAGAAGAAACAAGGGCAGGGCTAGGAAGGAGACCAATATTCCATAATTTCTAGCTACCCTGCCATGCTCCTATAAACGGTGTACTACATGCGACTGCCGAGGTACTTATGTATGTCGAAAAGACAGGCACAACCACCTAAACTACAAACCACCGTTCAAGAGCTGAGCTGTGACTTTCCATCATATTGAAGAGGCCAGCAAGAGAGATAGCCATACACTCACTACACGGTTCAGAACATGAATGATTTTCCTGGGTGAATAAAATAATATTTCAAAGTCAAACAATATAACTATAAAGTCATCATAAGATAATTCATTTTTAAAGTCGAATGGGCTGTACATTAATCAGAAAGCAATTAATAAAACGTCAATATATATAAAAACACACTAATATCAAAGCCTAAAGAATACTTCCTGCGGAAAAACTCACCGGAGAAAGTTTTGAGGAAACTGAAAATGCTGACGAAGAAAGCATTATTTTGAAGAGATTAATTTGTGTCAAAATGAGTAATTCAAGAAGGCTCTATGCTCATTAGGATGCTTTAAATAACTCTGGTACATGGAAAGAGATTATATTCAATTAAAATCCAGTTCTTCCTACCAGCCTATCTCTCATTCACAAGGGAAAAGGATGATCTGATCGGTGTACATTTACAACCCCCAAAGAACGTGAATTTCTCCACCTTCCATATCAACTTTCTCTCTAGACCATCTTCTTCATAATCATCATCATCCCTCGTTCACTCTCTCTCTCTCTCTCAAACCTCCCCCTTGCTCTTATAAAGTTAGCCGAGAAAGAGGCCAAATTTGCATCAAGAAGGAACGGGGACCTCCATCCATGCAGCCCCAACCAGCAGCAACAGAATCGCTATAGCTCTCCAGCTTTGACTTTCACTACCAAATAGGGTTGCGCTGTAGAGTCACGTGGGGGAACAGAATCGAGTCGAAATCGATCTTCCCTTCTCCCCCCGGCCCCCTAAAGATTACACTTTTTCCTGCGATTAGCCTCAATACTCTTCCCTGCCTGCTTTGCTCAACAACAGAGGCAGGGAATGAGTTGGGTCAGATCAAACTGGAACTCTATGCAATACGCAGAATAAACTAAACTCGCTCTTTCTTTACTCCTTTTAGGCAGTCCCATAAGCCTATACGAATAGTAGTAGTACGTAGAGGCTGAATTCTACGAGCCGGGCTGCTATTATATTATTGTGGAAAGGTCTTAAGCATAGGTTGGAGGTATAGGAGGAATATGGCTAAGTTTGTAAGTAGATATAAACCGAGGAAGAAGCGAGAGAGAAAGTGAAATCCATGGGAGAAAGTGGCTGGCATGCGCAACCCTTTTGTTAGAGGGGCAAGTCTCTCCCCATCTCTCCCTTTCTTCGCTTATTGCTTTCTCTCGGCTGCTACTACAACTGGCACTGGCACAACGGCTACGGTTGAGGATGACTGGTGAAGAAGCTTTAAAATTGCTAGTCAACCTGGGTCGAAATCATCTTAACCAGTTGAGCTAGCCACCACTACGAATCAGGCAACGGACGGACGTACGGACGGGAAATCCAGAACCTCTGCCACCACTGGTACTGCTACAAGTCTAGGGATATATCTACAACTGGTACAGAGCATAACTCGAAATACATCTACCATTACATCTGACAGCACAACCTGTCTCGACTCCAATTCATATTCAAAGGCTCATCCACTAAAACCCCAATAGTAGTTGGCTCGACTTTCATCAACTCCTCGTCTACATATTACTTTACTTCTTTCTGCTGGATCTAACTAAATCCACTTACAGATTTTTCTCACTATCTGCACAGCCACCACAGCAGTACCACGGCTGTCTACTACACTTCATTTCTGTTCAAAGCATAGAGGATTCTAAACAGTTTTAATACAGCTGCAGAAGAAGGAGAGCCTGTAGCGTAGTGGACGTTTCATTGTTGGTATTGGTACTACTATTACTGGTTGTACTACTTGCCCTGGTTGCTGCGGTAAAACGGAAGTGTCCGTCTCTATCTCCATTGGGGTGGATTTGTATTAGGAAAAGTAGCAGTAGTAGTAGAAGGCTCTATGACATTCCTATTAGTGGATTGTCATTCCATCATTCCTATTCTGCTTCTAGGCAATTCCCAAATTATCACTTAAATAATAATACACTTCTCGATACCACTCAGTCTTCTTTACTACTGCTGCTACTCTTATAGTCAGATCATATTATGAGGAAACTTCCCATGGTCTCCATTCATCATCTCCAGTGAGGATTTCATCAGTATTGGAATCATCATCGTGGACGAATCATCATCACCATCCTCTGTAAAATCCTCATGACCATGTTCTACAATCTTTATACTTTTCTCCTGCTACTGCTACTGTACTGACTTCCACTATACTGCTAGTAAATTGACTGGCTTAAAAGAGGTGAGTCATTTATCTTCTCTTTTGTAACTAACTATATTGAGCTTTCAGCAGAAATTCTTTGGTGACTATTTTTATGGACGAGTAGTAAAAAGCGACGGCTGGCTGGCTGTCTGTCTCATTTTAAGAACAATTTTAAGAGTCATTTTGAAGGAAGTTTCCAGTAGACAGATGAGACAGTAGTATAAAGTCGGTAGCGAGACATCATACATTTTAAAGAAATCTGATATGATGGGTTGAACTTTGTAAAGGAAACGTGTACAATATCTAATATTCCACATGTATTGAGCATAGATAAGTCAGAGTTAGGGTTTCACAAGTTTGATAAATAGTTTGCATATGTTGGAATGGAAAATACAAAAAAGAGAAAAGAGATACTTATTAGTATGTTTTGGAGATAGCTCCTGGTTGATGTACTTACCCTTAATAGCACTAGCTCCTGTTCTTTTGCTTTGTATGCATAGAATAGAGGATGGGTGACGGTGAGCGAGATATTGAATTGTACAAAGTGTTTGGTTGGTTTAGTCTGTCAGTAAAAGAGAGATGATTTTGAGCTTTATTTAGGATTGAATGAAAAGAGAGCTTTTGATACAGTTACAGTTCGAGTAAGCCAGTTCAGTTGCTATGCATAAGAGTCAATCAGCATGAGTCTGCTCTCTGCCTGTGTTGTGTTCTGTCACAAAGACAAAAGGATTAGGAAGAGACGATGGGCGTGAGGAAAACTAATTTGGTACAACACATAGTTTGCACACATATGGAGCAGTTCTAGAAATATCGATTTGTCGTTGTGAGATACATGTAGATTTATCTGTTTCATTCACTCGACAGTACTTTCGGTCCGTTCGTCTCTATTTTCTATTGCATAGCAGTAGTAATAGTAGCAGTAGTTGCAGCCAGTGGTTGTTGTAAGTATTTCCTTTTGCAGTTACTAGTTATTCTGTTGGCATTTTGGTCTTAGATTTAACGAAATTGTATTTTGTGTACAGGTTTTGGTGACTTTTCAAAGTTATGTATATAACAAACTCATGTCTGAGATTCCCATAAACTACCACAATCACTGATATGGTAGAAAAAAGATCTTTAAATGCGTTTTTCATAAGTAGTTGGATAATATATTATTTCTATAGTTGAAGAATAAAAAGTAAAAGAGAGTGGTGGACGGACGGAAGATTTCCGTGGTTGAGGAATCTGATTGACTTTGATTCGATTTGTTAGGCTGCTCGTGGTACGGTATTGGTAGCACTAGGAGTGAGAAAAGTAGTTTCATGTGTAAGTCATACCCATAGTTGGTGAGCTGGTTGGTAGTTCATATGTTAGGTAGGGAGTCAGTGCAAAACCTTTCTATTCTAGCATAGTACCACTGATTTCCCTTCTGATCCTTGCAGATTCTTCAGGGAAATAATATTCTTATACATCACTTCCACCGGTTTCATGTCTGATTCATATTTTATACATTATGGCAGGCATGGATGGGTTGGTTATCATGTCTGCATTGTATCATACGGCACCACACCTACCTTCTTCATATACCGTATTAAAAAGCCCTTTCTTTCTCTCGCTCTCATTTATATAATTTTATTTTTATCCAGAAAAAATGAATTCTTTCCTGATCCACCCATATCTCTAGTGCACTAGTTTAAAAGCTATCATATCTAGATTCTAGATGAGCCATATTCATAGAGAAAGACAGCAATACTGAGAGCCCTTTCTTTAGCTTTTCAAATACCATACTACCATACAATATGCATAACGCTAAGAGTTCCGACATGTCAGTGTGTTTACGATGGCTAGCTAGCTTAAGAGCCAAAGAGATTCTAATTCTTGTACTTTATTACCATCAAGTTTGTAAATATTTACACAGAAAGATTAAAGGTTTGAATAAGAGGAAGTTTTAAGATCTGAAATAAGTTCTGATGTTTGAATACACTGCATGAAATGAATATACGTAGCATAAATGTAAGATGTCCGGACCTCATGTGTATTTTAAAACCTCACCTCAGCGGTCATATATCTTGCATCACTTTTTTCTACAAATTGTATGCCTTCCCGTTCCTCTTCTACACATCCGTATCCTACTCTTTTCTCCTGTCTTCTTCATCCTATTAATAAGAAGGTATATTCTTGGTTACAAGCAAATGTCAAGTAACCTTTGGAACTTTTGTGTATAAAGTTAGGAGGGCGTCGTTTATATTTGATTTTCAAAGGCCTCTTGTTCATCAAAAAAGTATCTTTGTATTTATGCATGAATCTACTGCTACTTTATGTAGGGAGATTAATAAAGTCTACCAGGCTGGCTGACTGCCTTCGCCTTTCAATCGAGTCGGGTTTTGGACTGATAGCGTATTTATGTGCAAGTGGATGTAAACAGAGAGGGAAAGCATCTGATGTACACTTGAGACAAGGAATTGAAAAGGTTCATCAACCACCCAAGGAGCCAGCCATGATTTTCTGAAGATTCTCTAGGAAAAGTGTTCCTTTTCCTGTACTCATACAACCAATCCATTATTATATAAGGAAATACAGTAAAAATACAGGGCTTGGAGTAGAAGAGTTTTGGTCGGCAGATCCATGTAGTTTGACGCTTACTTGCCTGCGTTTGGAGGGGATCGACCTAGAGACTAGACCAGACGTCGACGTCGTTTCTTTGGATCCAATAGCGCAGCAGCCAACCACATACACTGTATATAAAGCCCTTATGGACAAACCATCCTTAACGTATCCTCCATAATATGATGGGATGAAGCATTGTAGTTAGAGTTAGTAGAGAGTTAAGAGTTTTGGCATACATATAGCGAGGAAAGTAAAGCAAGCACCAGCCTGTGGATTGCGAGGATCCTGTTTTCTTTACGATTCTCTGTCTCTCCTGTTTGTTGTTATTGCTGTTATTACTGAAGAGCATCACTTATTGGCAATCCCAAACTTTTCGCTACTTTCCCACTTTCACCATCACCTCCTCTCACCAGCAAGGAAGAATGATGAAACCTTTTGAAACAACGGGCGAGTTCTTCCCTGCCAACAAAAGATTTATAGATCTTTGGTTCTTTACTACAGCTTGTCTGTTTTCTACCCTCCTTCCTCTCTCAGTTTACTGTTTTAAAAGGGAAATCTAATAAAAGTCCCAAGTCCAGTGGTGGTTTTTGTTATATGCCTGGTTAGTAAAGCCATGAGGTAGTACTACATTTTACGATATCTGAAAACAACCTTAGTCATAAATGCATATTTGTTTACTGTATTGATTGGTAGCTATGTAGTTTTAATTAAGGCTAAAATAAAAGTGTTCAGGAAAAGGATTGGACCATATGGATAAGGTAAATGGAGGAGAAGACAGTGATGATAAAAAGTAACTTTCCAATATGTTACGTGAGTGGGGCGTAAGTCGATTAGCTGTATCGAAACAGAAAGGCCACATGGAACATTGTAAAAATGGAATCGAGAGCTCTGTCGAGAAATTATATCAGCGAGGACTGAGCTACAAACAACAACTCGGGGAGTAGTAGTAACAGCAGCAGCAGGCATGTTTTACCCCAGTTAGCTTTCTTATCAAGAAACACGCAAGGAGACCATTCCTACCGTATACTCCTATTCCTTCCTATCTGACTTTGTATACCACTCCCATGAAGAGAGCATGTTGTTTTACAACATTAGATTATGGATGGGTTTAAATGCTTATAAAATTTGAGGTTGATATGAGATTCATAAAACTATCTCTTACGTACATTGTAAAGTAAGTAGGTGAGTAGTAGTAGTAACTTACTATTTCCAAGAACAGCTATAATTCCTTCCAACTTTTAGTTAGAAAGCAATATTGCATGTTGACTGCTGAGATAGTGAGGGATAGATAGTGGCATTTAACTCATTTAGGTAAAAGGGATACTGCGAGCGAAGACATTATCGCAAAAAGCTGGCATTTTAGGGTAAAATGAGAGTTGCGTGATTGGAGGACCGTCAAGAAGACGCCTCATCCGATCATCATCATCATCATATTCCGGTGAAAGAAAACAGACTCTACGAATATGGTCTCTTCCTTCGTTACATCATCATCTTCCCTGAGGATGTTGGAGTTAGGAAAGCTAGACTAGGACTGAGACGTCTGTTCTCTTCATTTTAGGATATTTCGGTTGTAATTAAAATACCCAGGTGCTAAGAGTATCACCCTCAACACCACATCTGTTTAACCCGTATGGCTTCCCTGAGTTATAGGGAAAGAAAGAAGCCAGAATCACGGCGGAAGAGAGAGAGAGAGAGAGAGATGTACTTTAGTTAGTAAAGACTACTCTTACTTAGTCTGTGGTATCTAAGCAATAGTTACAATCCCCATGCGTTTACTTTACTCCATTTCCCCTTATTCGGTATAACAAACTCTGGTTTATAATATAACCGTTTAAACGTCCAGTCATACATGTTCCTTTCAGAGTTTATCTCCATTACTCCCGTGTGTTTAGTTTTCGGCTTGACGAGTTGAAAGCAAGGCTGTGGTTGGCTCGAGGAAAGCCTCTTTTATTTGTGTTATCCGTGTCAATCCGAGATTAATATTGGTTTAACCTGGCCCGTCCGGCTGCCGTTTATGATGTGGAAGCTATTTGATTCTTCACTTTTATTTCAAACGGTTAGGTATTATAGTAACGATGCGGGTTCATTCGTAGTTAAATATCCCTTGCTCTTTGCTCTCCACAGATTCCTTTCTCCAGAATTCAATTGGTTCTTGGAGATGGAATGAATCTATATATCTGGCTGATTTCAATAGAGATGCTCACTACTTGAGCTCCGAATGGGTAAACAAGGCAGAAGTTTACATGAGGGAGGAGGAAAAGGTTATAAAGTAAAGTACAGTTTTCCTGAGACGGTACATTTACATTCCCGATTCATGACTATCTAGTCGTTTTGTTTGGGTTGGAGCGTCTAAACGTTCCAGGTAGTTTAGAGGAATCGGGTCTACGGTTTGTTGACTATTTGGGATCTTTTATGATAAGAGAAATGCGCTTGTACGAGATAGACAAGCCTTAGGTTTAAGGCTGTAAGATCTGGTTTGCTGGTACAAGATCTATTTGTGTTTCTATTTGGAACAGCGAATGTGCAGATTTGCCTGGTAACAAGATATCTCAAGGGCGTCCTTCTTTTTCACTGAGATACATCCTATTTCTCTCTTGAAAACATTCCCTTGAGTAAAGGGATCGTCCATCCGCCGCTACCGACGCTGAATCTAGCTTTTACATGCCTCATAATGTTCCCTCACGCTTATACATAATAGTCAACTCTGCATACAACCACGGACAAAGTTATAGCTTTCTGATTACTGGGGAAATTAATTACATTACCACAAGAGAGACTGCTCCCTAATACGATGCTTTCCGTGCAGCAAGTCAAGTAGTCAGTAGTTCCTGGAATATAGTAGGATTTTGCAAGGAATAAATGTAGAGGGGCAAAGGGGGCATTTTGATTCTGATTTTTATTCTGACAGCGTCCACCCGGTTCATCCTGTCACTCTGGCACTTGGCAACTTGTTGCTTATCTTATGCCTTATTAGATTTTTAACCCTTTCCTTTCCCTTGTTAAGTATACTTATGTATACTTGTGTGCGTATGCAGGTGTTGATATTATTATGACTTATCCTTTATGTCAGTTTAGAGGGTTATTGTCTTACAAGACTTCTTCTGTCTGTCGGATTATTCTGCTTACTTGCAGTGGCAGAAGCAGTGGCAGGTTATGGCTAGTGGAGAAAGCCAGTAAGTTATATGCAACTTTATTACAAGTGGTAGAAATGTGGTAGTTCATATACTGCTTAAGCTTAAGTTGTTGACATGTTTTTAACCTTGTTTAGCTAACAAACGTCAGATCAACTCGATTTTGATTTCTAATAAGATAATATAAGTAATGAGCCGGTCTCTCCTGTAGACTTAAATATTATAATGCCATGTTGTCTTTGTAGGAGTAAATAAATCCCATTCCCAAAAGACCAGCATTTGTTGTATACGGAAACAGATCACTAGCCGAGTTGAGGGTGACGATTGAAAGTGTCTAGTTCATTCATTAGTACATAGAAGCAAGATAACAATCCCAAGGCCCCGACCGAAATGACAAGGAAAGACAGAGTGTTTGTTTTTAACCAGAGATGATGACGATGATGATTCTGTAGAGCGGGTAATAAGATGTCAGTTTTTGGCCCTATGTAAGAATCAAATACAATGTAGTTGTAACTTTAAGTTGCACTGCTACTTGCAACTTATACTACAACCCTGACTGCCTGGCTAGCAGTGAGAGGAGAGAAAGACACAAAGAAACATGATTATTCCATTAGGAAGATACTTCTAGAGTTGCCATACCAGAGAAAGTAGCAAGTATTTCTAGCTTCATCTACCAGAGTTTGAGACAAGTGAATTATCATTTAGCTCCCGTCGTCTTCCCTCCTTTACGTACATACGTAGAAACGGACATATGAGAATGGTGATGACCTGGGTCGCATGACATGGCATTCCATGCCAGTGGCAATAGTCAGTGGCAAACTGAATTCATTTGCAGAGCAGTGACTAACTATTAACACCAGTACCACCGACCACCTATCAGTATACATACATACGTAGCGAATGAATGTTTCGTGTCAATCAGTATGTGCTGGCAGAGAAAAAATAAATGAAAAAATCCTTCAAATATAATTCAGTAATTGGATCAATAGCAGATCGCACTTTCTCTCTGGTGATTGTCCAAGACAATAATGCTACCTTCCGAAAATAGCTTTCACTACCAACCAACCAACTAAGCAGATGATAATGGCCGTCCAGTTAAGTCCAACCACATAAGTGTGTACTAGATGCCCACCCACATTCATTCTTCAACAATTCTCACCAACTTTCAATGTATGAGATCTCGAGAGTTTAATACTTGAGCTTTTTCTTCATCCCCATTAGCGTCATCATAATGGTTTCTCCAAGATCTCTCTCACTCTATGTACCATGTGCTCGTGTATGACTTCTCTCTCGCTTCCTCTTATTAGAAAGTCAATTCGGATTTTTGATGGCTGAAGGAAAGGGCGTTGGGCCGGCGCTCTGTCAATGTTGCATTGATGTATCCGGACGGCTGTACAAGAACCTACCTACCGATACTTATACCCATCCTCTCTAGCATGTAATATCTATAGAAGGTGTAAAAAATATTGTTAGACCATCCAGTATCGTGAAAGAGGATGGCTTGATCACTACTTACTTCATCCATAAAACAAAGTGGAAGAAAAGATAATAGTAGAATGGCAGGCGGAGAAAGAGAAAGGATCGTTTAGTTTAAGAGAGTCAGAGAGATTCATCTACCTGCTAGTACCTTATTTCTTGCAGCAGGTAGCATATCAAACGGCAGGTAGGATGTAAGCGGCAGGTAGATAGGCCATGGTGAAGGATGAAGAGCAGTTGTAGAGGGAAAAGTACAACGGTAGAAGGGAAGGGAGGAAACTTTCTGGTCGTGGAATATATAAAGAGCAACCTATTAGTTCTAGACTGAGGAGAAAGAAAGAGAAAGTTATGAATTGATTTCTAATAATCTCTCAAGCCTCTCGACTTCATCCATTCCATTCTCTTTCCCTAACTTCTCTCTCTTTTTGGAGTCCTAGGTAGGTCTACAGAGTCTTTAGTAATATGACAGACTGGCAATTAGGTTGCATAAATATTTAAACCACATCTTAATCCAGCTACACCTCCACTGAGTACTGTACTGCCAGCATGATGTTACATTAAAGGAGAAATCTCGTTGTTACTGCAAATGCAAGTACAAATTGTTTGTAATTATTATTATGATGGTTATGTGTGGTAATGTTGGTATTAGGAGGCAGCGGAATGGAAATCTTATTGATCGTCGTCGATATAATCTACGTTTGGTAGTGGACGACGGATGGAAAAGTTTTATAGACATTGCATGCGTTGGTTGCTGGTAGGAAGCAGGCCGGACTATTGACTTTTCTCACTTGTCTAGCGAAACCCCAGCCTTATAGATACGAACAGACTGTGCAGGCAGGTATACTGTATAGTTAGTTTAGTTTGTAGATCCTATATGGATTGACTTGACGATGCGATGGATAGCAGAAGCTATTATGGTTGGTGGTGGCCTGGGCGACCGGGTGGCAAACATACAAGAATTTAGTAATCGGCTCCCTCAGACAGACAGAGTTGTAATTATACAAGTGTCACTCATTAAAACAATCCTGATAGCAATCATTACACTTAACATGATTGTTGAGGTGGCACTTTGAATACTGTAGGTGGAATAACATCACTAGTCCAACCTGTACTGGTACTGAGATATACAAATTGGACAAAGGACTATCCAATTACAAATGAGGAATGTAGGAGGTAGTATGAATGTAATAGTAATAATAGAGGACAGATTAGATATGAAGCAATTTATTTTCTGGTAAATGCACATGTACTTTGTCAAAAGGGGAATGGAATAAATGTCTATTGATTCCTTGATTCGGAGAATAACCGTGGCTAATGCTTTTATTCTATTGAATTGTAGGGCTAACGGTAAATATAGTTGATATGACGGAGGGAAAGCTCTGCCTTACAACGAGGGACTTTCACCTTTAGAATTTATTTACTGGCTGTAGGTATAAAGAGAAGAGTTCATTCTCCTGGAGAGTTGGAGTATTATATTTTATAAGAAAGATGATAATATATGACTGCAGAATTGTTAAGTAGATAATAATAATAATGAAAGTAGAAGCCTCTCTGAGTAATACGATTGTGATGGTTTTTGAAATTAAATGAAACGAGGAGAACGGAGAAACTAGTCTGAGACTTTGATGTGCTAGTAAAATAAAATTCATGGCTTTCACGTCCACAATTTAAACCTCGACTAATGTGTCTATGGTTGGTTAATAATATACTATATTGGTAGAGAAAGAGATAATAGGCCGCTACTAAACCCGCATCCTTCCAACACCGTTCTCTTGTAGTCTTTTGAGTTATGTTCGACTATTCATCGCGTGATCCATGCAAATTTCATAAACTATCATTGTTCCCATCAACCATGCATTATTGATACAGAACTGATTTTAAATGCCTTCTTTTGTACACTAACAAACAACCAGGCAGGATGGTACCCAGGGGTGGTCCCTAGTCCTTATTTTGATTCTGATTTTTTTATTCCAAGTGGATTGTACCTTCTATCATTAAAATCTTTCATCAAGGAAACAAGCCTGGTAGAACATACGAAACATTTATTAGGAAAGAGTTTGTAGTGTAAGCTAAAGTGACTTCAATGTTACCCAGTAAATAGCCTCATTTAAATACAAATGGCTAGGAGGGTTAAGAAGTCAACCCTTTGCTCCATTTACTTTGTCTTCTATTAAATACCAAGAGTGCACAAAAACTTCATTTAAAACACATTCGAACATAATGTGAAGTGCTAGAACTCTCCGAATAAAGAAGCCGAAGATCTGATTACAATTTCAAACAAGTGTCATAGTTCAACGAATACCAGCATATCGTCACCAAGTTGTCTTTTCTCAGTTTGGTTTAAATTACCTTAAACATAATAATTTATTCACCTTTAGATGAATGGGTGCATTACAACTTGTATAAGTTTATGCTACTGGTAAAAGCAAGTTTTATGGGAGTTGGTTAGGGAGCTAATGTGCTCGCTCAGGATGGATGTTGTTGGTGATAAATATTTTGCATTGCAAATACAGAGAACGGATGTTGCTATCATCATCAGCATGATTGATGGGATGTGATAGGCGATGACCCTTGACAGGTAGACACATCGATGCGATGCTTATACGAAGTTACTACCACAAGCAACCCATACAATACTAAAGGGCGGTGGCAGGCTGCAGTGATATTTTGACGAATTTTAGTGCCACACATCCAGTAAACATTTGAGTGAGGAGAAATGGTACAATGGTAGTTAGTTACTATATAACTTGCTGATGATGATAATGATGACATCCGGACTTCCGTACGAGCCAAACCCAAACCTATCTACATTTATTTTACGTTCTGTTTAATTAGTACGGGCGTTGCTTTTCTGAGCTCACCATGAAAGTTTCAATAGTTACCTCCCCCATAATACTGGCCTTTACAGAGTAATACTAATCGTAAAATATTAAATTCAACTCAACTAATGACCCCCTGGTTAACTCTGCAAAATCATACTCACGAACGAACGAATACCAACCAATATGCAAATAAATTTCAGTCTGATGTAATCATTCCAGGCAGGTTACAACTAGTACGGCATAACGTTCGTACAGCTTTAAAGGTTAAACACAATGATGCTGAGTCATGTCTAGCAAAAATATAGCATTTGTATAGGCTAATCGTAATTAATCTGTTATTCTTATCCACCCCATAAATTAAAATAATAGGTGGGAATGCCGATAGGCGATATCATCCTATAGATTTGTTAGCTGGGATAGAATTTAATCATGGATATGATTTTGATTCTACTACATATTCATACACTGAGGTTCAAATCGGATCATATTTGTATTCGTGGATGAGTCTCTGCATACCTCAACTTCAACGGTCATTTCATATCTTCATACATCGTCGTCATTCATGAAGTTAATCCTTCTTTGCCTGTATTTAAGCCCTACTCTCTTTCCATTCTACCCAATACTCAACCAAGCCTCTCGAAGATATAGAGTTGATCGAATCCTATCTTTACATTTTTTAGCCCGTTTTTTTTATCAGCGACAAATAGAATTAAAAAGGGTTAGAGATGCGAGGGAGTAGTTGAGGGTGGCAAGAGATGGAGGGCAGTCAACAGCGGACGGAAGTTGATCATGAGGATGATGATGATGATGGTGGATGATGTAGTAGTATGTAATAGTAGTGATGGGAGACCTCGGCATAATAATATCATGAACATGATATTAGAAAATAGTAGCTAGACAAGTCAGTTTCTTTCTATTAGAGAACCAAAGAGTTCTAAAATTCTGCCTGACTCAGTCAGTCTGTCCTCCCAACTCTTTGAGAGAACATTTGGTACTCTGTAAAATAATATTGTAAAAAACTTTTGTGGAATGGACTGGAATAAGAACGTCTCACTACATTGCATTCACCACCACTACTACCATCATCTCATCATAACTACTAGGTATAAAACTTCTTCTCTGCATACACGTACATACACAAGTAACACTATTCTACTATTCTGCAACTAGCAAAGAGGCAGAGGACTTTTCTCATAGAAACAACTACGGGCGAGGGTGGAACACGACATAGTAGTTAAACTAAACGTACCCAATGTAATAATATATTAGCAATCCATGAAAAAGTTTTCTCTTAAGTCTCCACACAGAAGAGCAGTGGGTTTGATCTAATAAGGTTTTCGGTGATGTAGGAAAGCACTACAGACAGTAGACTACTGTAGTTGTTTGTTACTCCTACTACTTACTTTATAATAAGTAGAGCTGTCTGTGCATGGTTCAGTTGGATTCTCTCTTCGTCAATCAAAGCCTCATCATCACATCTCATTCCATACATCATGTCACACTTCATCCTTCTCATCTCTTGCAAAGGATTGCCGAAATAAAAATAATGAGAATAGACATAGTAATTAGTCAGAAATAAAAAAGAGAGAAAAAGTACTACAGTGGTAAAAGTCCTTGTACTTTCATATATACTACATGTGCA
Source organism: Hydroisotoma schaefferi (assembly GCA_034682405.1). NCBI lineage: Eukaryota > Metazoa > Arthropoda > Collembola > Entomobryomorpha > Isotomidae > Hydroisotoma > Hydroisotoma schaefferi. Next base: position 48,733 of record JAQFZX010000143.1, read on the forward strand.
TACTTCTCTACAACTTCAACCCTATCTCTAGCTACTGTAAATACGCAATCAGTACTCCACTCCAGGATAATAATGATGAATTCATCCTTCTACGAATGCACAGATAGAAATCAAAACGAGAGCAGCGAATCACAGAATTAATGGAACAGAATAGAGAAGCAAATTGGGAAAAGCTCTGTTATTAATTACAAATAATACCACTTAATTACACTGTCAAATGTTGTACTACAGTATGAGAATTCAAACACGCCTATATACCGACCGATCCGTGTAGTGACGTGATGTGATGTGAAGGGTGAATGTCTATTAATCTGTTGTTTGTTTCATACAAATTGATACTTAACTTATCTAGAGAAGAGAGTTCTTGTTTAGAAGAGGATAAAGTCAATGGTTGCTTTACTATTATTTTGTGCAATATACAAATCAAAGCAAAAAACTCTTTTCATGCTACCTTATTTTTAAGCATCCTTTTGCTGGATTTTAGTCGGATAAAGGAATGTAGTGCTACTCACTAAATCCTCAATTTCTCGTACAAAGTGCGTGGGTGTGCAAAAAAGTAATTAGACTACGAATTTAGAAGTTTGACACAAAAATGTGAAATTATCTTTTATACTTCCAATCAAAACCTCTACGATTAATACTGGTACATATAAAACGTACTAATTTCAAGTTCATTCATTCACTGTCTTCACTTTCGGTTCAAGATCTTTGTCGAATTTTATCTTACTCCTTGCTAGTTGTCTCATTATTATCAAAATACACCTTCTCCTTACTAATAATCCCTACGAGCGATATATTATTTACAGAATAAATCATAGACACAATTGAACCTGTGTGCAATATTTAATAAATTTAGCAGTGTCCGTTTTTTTCAAGTAACAAGTCAGAATATTAAAAACGTTCATGGATTGAACCATAAAGTCTACCTACTTACAGTTAAAAACAGTCTCCTATACACTAAAGTAAAGCACTTGTGTCTGTACGTGATTACTACACTTCGTGCTCTATTCCATTCTAATTCTTTCCCTATTTATCCTTTTCTTTGTGCTTTAAGTTTAGCTAATTCTATGAGAATTTCATTATTCTCTCCTCCAGACAGACAAGAGGGCCGGCAGTTAGGGTAGATGAAATTCACAAGAATTCCTTCCATTATAAATACATGTTTATACAGATAATAAAAGTTGGTAAAGAATAGTGTGAACGTTAAAAACAAAAGGGGTTCATTACAAAACTACCGTTCGTAGTAATATCTTCACAACTCCCACAACTATCAACTAACTAAGCTCTCTAGGACGAAGATCAAGGGAATATAAAGGCAAGAGGAGGACCAAGTTTTTGATAGAGTTGGTTTTTTTTCTACTTTTAACTCTTATTTCTATGCAACTTGTACAAATACATACCTAGGGGATTCGATAGTAGCAGTAGTGGTAGTACCAATTCTTAGTTTAAGTGTCAGTATTAGTTGCATTTGCAGTTAGTTGAAGTTGTGCTGGTTTGGTTAAAGTTGAGCTTTAAAAAGAATTATTATCATCAGCAAATGACTGTATGGAGCTAATGAAGGTAAAAAATGGGAGATCATGGGAGAGTCATTTGTGCTCCTTCTCGTCTCTTTAACTTGCTCGATCCTTATGTCTGTGAGTAATAATCTTTGGGAAGCAAGAGCAGGTATATGCCCAAATTTGGTCAATAATAATATGCACAGACCGAGGTTGCCATGTTGGTTAGAGACGGGGGTAGCAGGGGCTTTTAGTAGTGGAATTAAAGAAGGTATAAGAAAGGTTGGTATAGACGACGAAGAAGAAAGAATAATTTGAAAGATGAACTTAACCTGAGGCCTTTGAGATGGCAAAATAAAATTATTCACCTCTTCTTAAAAATGTACTTCTTGTGTGTACATAACTAACGCCTATCCATCTACATGTAATCCGCCTACCTGCCTAGGTTTGTTGGGTTATGTTACAATTATATAGTATACATTATATCCCACAAGCTTAGCTTTTAGACGTTAAGTCTTATGTGCGACGAATGTGTGTAAAAAAGTTAAACATAAAACCGTGTGACCGACAGTGTGTGTGTAATGTTATGTTATGTGTTGTAATATGCTGTGTTTAGTAAATAATAATAATAATGTTTGTGTGTTCTTGTTATGTTTTGTTTTTTAAGTTGTGCAGCCTGTAAGGTGGTGGTTGGCTGGCGGTGCTGGGCTATGCATGTTCTGTTATTCAGGTATTGTTGAAGAAGGTCTGAACAGTGAGGTATCAAGTTGAGAAAGTATGGGGATGAAATAAATGATGATGATGGCTCGCATATCATCATATGCTTATTAGATTATTATGGAAGTTTTCATAGGTTGTAAGGTGAAATCAAGTAGGAATGAAATGCTTCTGATGATGATCAAGAGAGAGAGAGAGAGAGAGGAATTCATGGGAGTAGGCAAGAGGATATTATTATAGCAATTGAGGGAGACACAAGCCAAGAAGAGATTATTTTGCAGGGTTATAGGATTTAATTTATTGTTGGTTGGTGATACATAGGCAGAAAGCTATGATAGAATAGTAGTGTAGATGAGAGTTTAGTAGAGCATATTATTATAATATAATATGTTGGCTGCTTAGTAAGCAGTAAAATTCTTTGTGAAGAAGGAGACAAGGGAGCAGAGTAGAGGTAGAGACGATTATGTAGCGATTTTGGATTATTTATATGAGTCAAGATATTTATCCTTGTGTGGTGGTTCGAATTTCGATGGGAAAATTCATACCTTCAAGTAGAAGAGCGTGCAGGGTTTAATAACTCTGGCTCATCTATCTAGAACGGGAAGATTGTTGTTAAGAGATGTTTTTTAGGATAAAAGTCATAAGGAATAAGCACACGGCGGGCTTGAGAAGGAGATCGTGAATAGCCGATTCACGAGCATCGTGACCGGGCATACAGTGTTTAGGGATGGGGTCGTGGGACACAAATATAACTGACTTTAAAAGGCTTTCTTTAGGTACGGCACACAGAAGATGAGAGAAATGAAATAGCGATTGAGCAAAAGAGAGAAGAACTAGTTCTGCAGCTTCTTTTCGTCGTGTCTGCATAATGTACTAATCACTCATGCATAAGTCTGGAGTCAGTCAGATTTTCTAGTACTTCAAGAACAGGATTTGGAATTTGTCCATAAGTATCCTGTGCTAGGCTAACCAAACCCTGCTGCTGCTGGCTGCTCTGGTGATCCTACCTAACTTGATATAAGAATAATAATATTCGGCTAGAAAAAAGTGAAAGAAAGCTTCTGGGGCAACTTTCAGCCCTGTATCCACTGTTGTGGGGCTAAAATTGGCCTAGTCGAGATGAGTTGTGGAGCTGGTGTGCAATGTTTATTTGGAATGCCAACATGGGTTTATTTTCGATCATAAGCGTGCTATAGTACTCTAAAACATCTGGTCTCCGTTGGTCGGTCGGTAAATATATGAAGTTTTTGGGTGCTTATCGCACATCGCACTAGGATTGACCTCTTGGTCCGGCTTGGAGATAAAAAAATTATTACATCTAGGTAGTATTCATTACTCAGGAATAGAGTGACGTTTATTATCCTCTTTCACTGTAGTATAATGGACATGGTAGACATTTCATTAAAACCTAGGTGGCTATAAAAATATGACTTGACATTTGACGTGGGTAAACATAGTTTCTGACGGGAGTTATATAAAAAATACCATTATCTAGCCCATATCAAAATGCATAAAAGTTTTTATCTTATTTGGTTGGAGTAAGGTGAGAATTCTTCACTTTAGCAGTAAGATAAATGGATAAACGTTCTCACTTTTATCATTTAGTAATATTGATGGGATACAAAGTAATGACAAAAGCCAATCAATTACTCAAAGCGTGCTTAATTGGACAGATGGACATAGCTATACTCATTCTCTTATGTGATGAGATGAGATAAAATCTTTTTTCTTTATGCAACACAATAATTATAGACAATGTTTCAATCAAAGGATATGTGAGCAGAATTAATAATGCAGCCTTCTTCTTCGTCTACTAAGCACTAGCTTTAATAACTTAAACAGAATACCTGTTTAGCAATGAGCATCACGTTGCAATAGGCGTAAGCCCAGTAGTAAGTACAGCAAGTGGTGAATACCAACCCTTAGGTAGGTTCATGGTGGCACGTGCTCGCTGGAATATCCAGTTATTTTGTTTTTGCTCAATGAAAACCTCGTATTTTATTCATGGCCTGTTTTTCTTCCTCTTTCACCAACACCCTTTTTGGTTCAACTGCATACGGACTTCGTAACACGTAGGATATATAAGTAGTAGTGTGCATTCTATTAGAATAGAAAGAATATTGATAAAACGTAAGAGGTATGCAGTTACAATAATAGCAGCAAGTTTACCTGCACGCTTAACTTAAATCTAGATCGAATGCGATAACAAGCTGCTGACATGTAAATAGTGAATGCAAATGGAATTTAAAGGACTTAAAAGAGCCTTTGTAGAGTCCGCAAATTTCACACACTTATCTTGAATTCCTGTCTCCGCTAATGCAATGTCTTTCTACTTTGTTCTAGTGTAAATACACCTTTTGTCAATCTAGATGAATCTTTTATTGTTCTGAATAATAGAACTAACAACAGGATTCTTGGAAATGCAAACATAAGCATTAGCAATGAGCTGTAGTAGTTAAAGTATTGAGCAAGTAGAGGGCTAGGGATCTACTAGAAGAATACAACTTGGCGATGGCAGATAATTGTATTTTGGTAAAAGATGGTCAGGCTTAAATTTGCCGTGTGTTTATAAATGAAAAGTGATCAGGTTAAAAATATATCAATCTGACAATGAACAATAGAGTAATCTGTCAAGTTGACGAGCCTACATGCATGCATCATATCTTTTAGCCATTGTTGCACTTGTTGACTCCTTTTACTTGTAGTTAAAAACTCGGCGGCACAAGAGGTAGTTGTAGTAGTGGATAGTGGTACACATCAAAAAGTATAATGATATAATGTGGACTAGACCGTGACTTGTAGTTGGAATAATCATGAGGATCAGGATATTGTCACCCTCGACTGAAAATATGCCCTTTCATAAAAATGAGAGCGTCTTGAGTCTTTTCGCTCAGGTATGTAGTGGTATGGATGGATGGAAGGAGAGAGGGATGGATGGAGATGAAATAAAGATGACGATGAGTTTAAAACTGAGAGCATTGCACTGGATTTCAATCTCAGGGACAGTTTTTCATATTCTAAGTTTTATATTCTAAGTTTTTGGTTTTTAACAGCCTTAGGGTTAACTCGTGCGGAGAGGAAGTCTTCCTTTGCCCCCCCGACGTAGTGAAATTACTCGTGTTTTCAGTTTATTACTGCGGATCACGTCATATTGCGTGTCTACTTTGTGTGACACGACGCCCCTCCAATAATCATCATTGTACTCGTCGCCGTCGTCGTGTTTGACATGTCAATAGTATTATTACTCTGTCCTGTCCCAAAAAGTATTCCATATTTGTTTCTACCCGTATACTTACTAATTTTATGTACAGTACTGTACAGTACTGAAATGAGAGTAAATGCCTTTCTAGTATAATATACATGCTCGTCATATCTTGAGATAATACTCATTCACTTCCATCCGGGACTCACATTGCCTTCAATAAATGTCCCTATTTGCACACAACCAAGTTTTCTAATAGATGGTCGGAGATTGATCTAGAAATGAAATATAGCGATACAGCAGATGGGCTCTTGTCGTAAAAAGCAAGTTTGTTCACAATTTTGTCCGCATAGAAGCATCAAGCTCTAGAGTCTAGAGTAGAGAGAGAGATTAGAGGAATGAATAAGAGGTTTTATCTTAATATTACTTGCCTACCTGCCTGTCTACTTTTGTACTATGACATAAGAGCGTCAGCAATCCAATATGCTGGAATTATCCTGTATCGTAAAGATTACCGGAGCTAAATGGCTTTCTTATCTCCACTTTTAGTCCAACTGAAATAGCTAATAATGAAACGTTTGCTCATTTCAGAGAGAGAGAGACGGAGTAGGATTTCTGGAATCTGGAACTGGAATTGTATGGAAGGCAAAAGTCAGAGTAGTTTAAATTACATGGCCGTTTCTGGCCGGCCTGAATCGTTGCTCAACCTGTCCATGAATTGAAGGTGAGCAAAGTTTCAGGTGTGTCAGTGATGTTCTGAAACTCATCTTGACAGGCTTAGCAAGATTGCAAGACAAGGAATCAAGAAGATGGACAAAAAAATCTGCAAGAGTACACAGATCTATGACGATGTCCATTTGTAACAGGGCTCTGATCTAGCGCCTGATACTTGCTTTAACCTGAGACACTTATGAATAAGGTGAGCAAAGTTTCAGGTGTGTGGATTGTGCTCTACGTGCCTACCCACTACTGCTGCTTTGCAGAATAGAAACAAGACTACTAATCAGACTAAGTTATGTCTCCAATTCCAATTTTAATGCTTCGCTCTCGTTCGTGAGACGCTACATCCGGGTCAACAGGCCGAGGTTTTAAGGCTTAATCTCACTTTACTATTCTAAACTACCTCTTTACGTAAGTAAGGTACAAGCAGCGGATATTGGTAATTAATGAATGTTACGATTTTGCTAAAACAATATTCCATTTATTCATACTTTAAAAATGAGCATAAAAAATAACCTCGGTATTATATTTTAACTATAGTGTCTTCATCTCTTTATCCGGTGTAATTCTAACCCATCACTAGAAGAAAAAGTCACTACATCGTAAAAAAAATATTTTAGACAACCAGGACTCATTTTTGAGAAGGAATCCCTACAACTGGAGCAATCGCTGCGATCATCTTCCTCACAGCGTCAACTTTACTTTGCGTAACATTTTTAAGAAGACGCATCTACGGGAAGAAATAAAGTTTAAGTAAATTAAACTGGTTGGATATTCAAGTCTCAACCTATAGTCAACCGCAATAAAAGAATAATTTTAACTTGCCTGAATAACATTGTCTTCAAAGCATTTTAATGCATCCCTGGTGAGTTGGAAAGATTCCATTGTAATTGTATGCATTTCTCTCAGATGAAAGCATATTTTTCTCATTTTGTCTGAAAACAAAATGACCTATATTTATACATTACGAAAGCGTAATTTTTTATTCTTCCGAATCCAACAATGTAAATAAAAAGACGAGTATGAATTCAACACAAGGATTATTTGACGCTAGGCTTAGAAATAATTGAAGTTATCAGACAGTACAGTCAGTAGCAAATTAAGTTTTGTGTAGAAAAGAAATTATGCCCAGTCAATCCAAAATAAACATACTCCAATCCCGAATAAATGCTAATATTAATCTAAATATAACATGAATAAACTATCATAATATTCCCGAAATCTTGTGGATAAAGTCCAAAATATAATTAAACAAGACTGCTATTAGAGGAGGGCTGCAATTCGACTATTATAAAGTGTTTTAATCCCACACAATCTCCCCCTTCCCCTGTTAAAACTCTTTTAATAATATTTATATTGCCAATAAAAAGAAGAATATGACACAACTCTCGTTTTGAAACGGTTAAGGCGAAAAACACAGCATTTTTACCACTCAAAAAAATTGATAAATATAAACCCGAATTATTGACTTACCTTCTGAAAACTCGTCCAAACTTCCAATGTCTCTGGAATAAGAATCCCTAGAAGAATGGTCGGAAGTCTCCATAATCCCGTCAGAAGAAGGTAACTTCCTCCCCGCTCCAGACACGTTTTTTGATGCCATTTTGAAAGTTTGATGGCTCTAGGTTTTAAGGAATTATTGAAATATTGAAGAATAAATTCCAGAAATTCCAACCGAACCCGGGTATTAGGGGTAAAAGTATGAAAATAAATGGGAAACGGGAGGAGAAAACAAAGAGTTGTTTCCAGCAAGAGTGACGCGGATGAAGAGAAAGTGAAAACGGGAAATGGAGCCAAACGCGCCAGATGGAGAGAAAATCATCCACTTTATTTTTTCTTTTTTCTCCTCCAATACTTTCTACTCCTTTTGCTCTTTTCTACCGTATTTTCTCGAATACAAGCCCCGGCCAGCTAAATTTTGTTTTAGACTTTTTGAGGAGGGCTACTATTAATTGTTTTAGGACTTGAAGGGGGGCTTCTATTTGAGGGAGGCTCAGGCTTGTATTCGAGTCAATTTGCATTCAATAAACTATTTTATGCCGGTATCCTGTTCAACTTAATTGTCTGACGACAATCTGCAAAAAACGTACTTCTTTCAAGTGATAAAAAATTCACTTCCTCTGCGTACTTTATTTGCAGTTGATTTAGCATAAATCCTGGCCCATAAGACGCCCTCGTTAATTATGCCGCATGCCTATCCTTTACATATTAAAGGGGGTTTCTCTCCCAACATCTTTTTTATCATGGATAAGGCGCGCCATATGGGCGAGGATTTAGGGTACTGCTATTGACTGTTTTTTTATTCAGGTTGTGCCTTAAATTTAAGATAATATTTCCTCTTTTTAGCGACTTTCTTTATTTCAAATCAGTGGAATTGCTTTACTAACTTCTTTTTGAAGAAAATGGCTGAAAATATTCAATTCTTCACGATTTTTCCATGCCTGTCTAACTGCAAATGACATTAGGATGCATTAAATTGAGGCTAATGTAGCCATATATTATTTTAGTAATAATCTTAATTATTAAACTTTGTCATACAATTCTGTCTACATCCAATAATTCATGCATAATAAACCAAAACCTCATTCATGAAGCACTCTAACTGCTTTCTCTTGTAACAAACTCCATCGCACCAGCCCAAATTTAACTTTATAAAACGGGTGATGAGAATCTGGTTTGCCCGGAAAAACTTGGGATGTCGCCGCACGGGCTTTTTCAAAATACCGAACATCTCTATCGAGATTCTGAAACTTTAGGGAAACTGAAGAAATTGTCCCCAGCACGATATGTCTGTCTTTCAGATCAGATAAAGGGAGACTCCGGCATGCTTCTTTTTGGTAATAAAAGTTAATCTTATCTTCTTCTACATGCACCTACGTATCCATGTAGGATAATAGCCTGCAAAGACTACGTTAGAAAAACATGAATAGTAAATGGTATCATTTTTATTCTATGACATAATACATTCGAATAATCTGTTTTTGTCACTGGTAGTGTAAGCCTGGTCTTGTACCCATCGCCATTACTATTATTGGTACTTACTATTATTATTTACTTCCATTACAGATACCGTATTTCCGGTTATAAACTCACCCCTTTAATTGCGTCCCCCTGAATTAAATCCCGTTAGCTTTTCCTGTTAAAAATTAAAAGTAGCCATATATCTTAATCATATTAAATAAGTCTACAATTTTTGATTCTACGGGGGAGTTAAAACCGGAAATACGGTAGGTTTTATTTGATATTTTTAACCCAACCGGAGGCGTACTTCTAAAGTCTTCTTTCCAGCAATAAAAAATGCATTCATCCGGGGTTGGGCACTTCCCAGTTATTGTTTTCAAAGCTATGATATGAGAATGCAGAAGTAACAAATACTGCAAATATATAACGTTCTGCAGAAAGCGTTTCAATCTGCAATTTAATCATTTTTCATCATATATAATGGAAGTTTATGGGCTTATCATACATTGAGAGATATTTTTCACGGGCGGACTTTATTGTATTGGCTTCAAAAGCGACTTTACGTTACTTTACTTTTATAGACGGAAAATCTTTAACGTTGGTAATCCGGGTGGACTTGTGGTCTTCTTTATGTAGAGTACAGTGGATTCGAAGCATGGTACTAAACTCTTATCAGGCCAACCGAATCATTCAAGAGTTTGGTTATCTCTTGAGTTGGAATTCATCACGAAGATCATGAGACTGTTCCTGATTGTTGCATAGGCTTGTTTTGTTAAGCATGGGTGGAGTAAAATTTATTTTATCAGTTGTAAGAAATGTGTTCCTACTTAGTAACAAGAAATGACTTTTCCCCACGAATATGATGTTATATTTTAATAACGATGGATTAGCGAAAATACGTTGTTTTCAACACTATAGAAAAGTAAAAATTTAAAGTAGAACATATATATTTCAGATGATTGCTTATCTGTAATTGTACGGTATGATGTGTAAGCGTTCCGGTGGAGCACGAAGCACGGCTTTGCTTACTTGGCAGAGAATTTAAAAGAGCGTTGTTGTTACTGTACTACTATCACTTTTTCATGTCCGGGACCATGCATTCTTTACTTACTTACTGATTATATTTACTTATAGGCAGCGGCAAGTGTTAAGGCCCAAGCAAATCTCTAGAATTTCATTAACGAAATGCGTTAACAGCGATTATCTGATGAAGACGGAGGAAAAATATTGACTAAACTACTTTGTCATTCTTGTGTTAGTCATACTGATGTTCGTCATCCTGTTGTAAATACTAGGAGTCTACTACTATAAAAATGTCCACGATTCATTTTGCAGCTGGTTAAAAATGGCTGTAGAGTATCAGATTACATTTACGCTGCGTGGAACTTAAGATATTGTACGGGTTTTTTATGACTAAAGGCACATCCTTTGAAGCTAAGCTAAATCACAATAAAGTGATAATAATAGATATTCTTTGATGCGTATTTTCACAATCAAGAAGTTGTATTTAAAAGAAATGTAGCTGAAATTTCTGAACAAATGTGCAGACATGTAATGATCACTGATAATACTGTGGTAATAGGTGCTAATATACCTATTGACTCAAGGAATCATTATCATTTAATTCTAACTTCGCATACTTGCCCCATAAAGATTTCCCCCGATTTCCGATTTCAGGTTCCCTGATAAGCGTTAACCTTGTTGTTGAACCTGAAGTTCGAATGATACGATAGTTGATGGTGGTTGGCGTTGGGAGGAGGGTATCCAATTTAACCCACACATCGATATCAGAAGAGAAAGTTGAAAAAGGCACCCTCGAGAAATAGACGCAATCAGACCTACAGACAGAAGTGCATTCGAAATCGAATAAAGGAATTCATCCATACTAAAAGAGAGTAACCCTTTCGTTTTACTTTACAGATTGCATGAAATAATCTCAATATACTGAGATTGGATAAAAATCTTAGGACTGTATGATCTTGGTAAAAAGTAATCCCCTTTAAAATTGTTGTGAAAAAATAGATAGTTTTGGACTAATATTTTATTCTTCTAGGGAGCCAATTAGTTTTATTTTACTTCTAACTCGAAACGTTTCCCTGTTGTGATTAAACCAACAGATTAAACAGCATAATTCTGTGAATTGAAAAACGTAGTGCTGTGATGTATTATGCGTAGTTACTAATTACATTTATTGTAATTGCAAATCTTGACATGAGAATTGCGTATTCTGTACAGGCCTTTTAGAGGTCTGGTGGAGAATTATTTGAGTAAGAGCTAAGTGGGATTTAGTGGGAATGCGGGTTCTGAGAAAGTGAATAATAAGAATGAGCATCGCGGACAGTTTAATCCATCAGCTCTCTCTATAAATATGGATAATGTCACCCTATTACGCAGGTTTACAGAAGAGTGATATAAGCACTAATTAAAAATTCCAGAAGACCTATCGTCGAAAAGTATTTTACCAGACCATTTAGTCAAATACAAACGTGCAGAAAGTATTCAACTGAGGGTCTCTGTTTTTAAGGGGGTTCCACTAAATGCAATTTTATTGAATGTGTGGTATCATCATAGCATGTTTTTAATTGTGTTGTGAATTGTGAAACATTCACAATTCTCCAAATATGAGAAATTCAAAAACATGAAGTTTAATCGATTTCAGGATTCTAAAAGCTGTTGTATAAAGAAATAGTTGCATAGTTGTATTAAGTGCATTATTTATGTATTATAAATAGAATTGGAAAGGGCAAAGACAGAAATATTAACCATTTTAATCAAAAAAAAAAGGTAGAAAAAGTCTGTTTATGAACTGTAACTTGAAATGTAATCCGTACCGTTGCTTTCTGTCTTTCCAAAATTCTTTAACACTCACTCCTTAAAATTAATTTATTCTTTCAGATTCCAAATCTTACTTTATTCCAGTCTACCTTCACGCCTTTTACTTTTCCCATGTACGAAAGTACACATTATCCCATTCAAGAATTTTACACAACTTCATGCCAGTTGAGTCTGTCACATTTAGGATCGTTGTGTATGAGTAATATCTACTAACATCAACTAAAGTTATCAGGATAAGATGAATCATATTAGTCCAATTTTGAGCTAGCGCTACGTGCAAGTGAATTTCTTAGGGAAGGGTTTGCTATACAAGAAAGAAGCTTACCTGGTAAATTATTTCAAGATACCAAAACAATACATTTGCAACTCAAGGAAAAGTAATAGTAGCTACACTAGTTTATTAAGTATGGCGTATTACACAGTTCTTTGTTAAGTTATGTTTTATGGTATTTTCCTTATGATCTTGCAAGTTTCAAGAACTAGAATACTTTCCCTTCTTCTCTGAATGGCAAAGATTGGGAAATCGGATACCGCACGGCTGGCTGATGTTACTTAACACTTTTCAAAGAAGTAACTTTGGCTTCGACAGATGCAAATGTATATTTAAATTTTATTACGGTTTCAGATAGATCCTTCAGTACTTCAATGTGAATACAATTTTTTCTTAGCCGTTTGCATTCAATGACTCCGACTCCACTAGTTAGTAATAGTATATGACCAAGAAAGATGTCCATACATATTCTATAGTAATATGACCTAATCTTTCTTAACTTCATTTCTACATCCTCGAGATAGCCAAATAATAGAAAAGTAAACTCCACGTAGAATACAGAGTCCACATATTGCGACTATAAAATTATCAAGTAAGTTTAAGAACTACCTACCAACCAACCACCATACCACAAAGTAAGAACGTTTCCGGTTACCAATATTAAAATTCTTCTTAAAGTTTCTTCGGCTAAGAAAACGCAGATGGCATTTGAACTTTTACACTCGTTCAGGAATAAAATAGTGCAATCACCGTGATTGTACTAAATTATTCCAAAAGTAAAAATGTACGTCTTTTCGATTGATACCTATCATTCCACTTGGTCAGAACCAGTGAACATCAAACAAGACGGACGATCTTTCTAGCTCCGATAGTAGGGTATAGTATAAGTACCTTGGTATCCAGTTTGGAGGAATATCTTTTGGAAGTCGAGTTCTCTCAAGTAAAATCAGTAAACTATTCTTAGAGACTTTGTTGGAAATCATCACGTTCATCTCCATATAACTAAAAGTTACAACTCCCACGTTCCACAGCGTAGCTGTACTATGTCCGTATAATTACCAATATTCAACCAAGTACTGCTAATGCTTGAAGACTACGTGATCAGATTGTAAGTTGTTCAACTAACTAACCCCTAATGTTTCCAATTAGTTTTGAAAACGGGTAGTTGGTTTTCTGTGAGTTATAAAAGCCACATTTCAAATGCAGAATAACCACACTAGCACTTTCCCAGAGGGAGTGTGACACAGCAGCTTTCCTCAAAAAGGGGGTCGGTACCAACAAATTTATAACTTTTGATACTTCATCGTAATGATTTGCTCGAGACTAAGCTCGAGAGTTGGATTGGCTCAGTGTATTCGATATATGATCATGGTAGTGTAAAAAATCGGATTTTTGATGAACCACCATGCAGCATCAACTTCATCAGCATTCCCTTTCGATCATCCTTTTCTAACAATAATACCACTGCTTGACCAACTCTAAACCAAAAGATACTATAACTCATGGTTGTGCGAACTTGGTACAAAAAATAACCGCATCCCCGTCAGTCATTCAGGAGAATCGGCTAATATGGGTGTATATCATGGATGGTATTCATCACAGCATAGCAGAGAAACCCCACACTAAATAGTAGCAAAGCAAAGCACCACCTGACAGATAGACTGGAAACCGAGATTTCTAATTAAGTCTGTGTTGACGTTGTTAGAGAAGAATAAAAATGAGTCCGTCTCCTGCTGCTGGCACTCAATTGGGTGGGCCTACCCGAACGTCGAATGGCCAATTTGGATCTAAGCTCAAGTGATTTTCGAATTCAGAACACGTGGATGATGTGACTCCCAAGATGGCTTTAACCACTTATGTTGTACAGCAAGGAAGATTCACCATTTCTACTCGTACAACCAACTACATCTTGCCTATTTTTATCCTCAGGGTTGATATTATGCTGCTAAAAAGCGCTCAGCAGACGTAAACTGTAAGACGAAGCTAATGTTACGACCCTCGTAACTTTCCTCGATTCATATCGCTTGTACACGGTGTTAGAGGTCGTCTCCGTGGAACATAGACAACCCACTTCATATAATATTATCGCAGAGGTGTGTATGCATGGATGACTGGAGCTGATAAAACAATTTAGCGATCTGGCCTCCAGCAGTCTAAGTGGTGAGAGGTGAGTAAAAATCGTAATTCCAACAAACTACAGATTGAGTGCAGATGAAATCCTACTTGCAACTTGAGAAAACCCTATCATTCTTTATACATGTGACAGTCCTGCTTTTTTCACGTCTCAACTTGTAATCAATAAGTAGAGGTGACCATAACTGAAACGTGTTCTTAAACAATTATCCCTCCATTACATTTGAACAATTACATTGGCTAAAGCTATTACCAAGAATTTTCTTCTTGAGCTGTTTGGTCTATCAAAGTGTGCAGTTTTCCCCTTTCATTGATCAACTGCTGTAATTGCAAGTACCGTCCGGATGAATATGAACAAATGAATGTGCTTTCAAAATTTTGTGAAGGTTTTCGAACGTTCGCTCAATAGAAGAGAGTGCGTTCAGAATGAATGAATTAAGAATGTTAGGAACTTTTCTATGCTCGCTTACAAGCTTGAAATAGGAAAATGTTAGGAATCGTTAAGTCAATCTTTGCAATATCTTTTCGACAATACCACTTTTGACATTTGACCCTTCGGTCACACCCCAAAGTCAGTTAGAGTGGTCAAATGGCCCATAATGTTACCGTTTTGGCTATCGGTGGTACTAAGGGCTTACTGTCACTAGGTCCAAACACATCCTCTGAAGGTATCAGTGAGAGTACCTCTCTCTGAACTCCCTTTCTTTTATGACCCAATTCCGAAACAGAAATAGTTTAAAATCTTCTACTGTTCCAAAGAAAAGTACGATCGGAGATGCATGCATTCATCCATTCAGATATTCCGTAATAAATAAATCGGTTTATAAATGACTAATTTCAGTTCAACTCGTCTCCAATGGTATGGATTTAATCAATTTAAAACGACTGCAACAGTTATTCACTATTCACTCATGCGGTGCTAAAAACTTCAAATCAATGATTCTCGTCCTTTTGTGTTATCCCTATGGGAATGAGTTAACGTTAATTCGTTTTTTGGAAAGTTTAAGGCTAGATCTAGATGTTTATACATCGAGACTAGCGTAAATACCATAAGCTTAACTTGGCTAATGGAGTGCAGCATTTTCATCAAACAATTTGGAGTGTATTGAGGATATTCTGATTAAACTTAAATTTGACACGGGCACGAATGGCATGTTGATTTGATAATGACTTAATTAAGCAGACCAGTGGTGCTTTCAACCGACTGTAACACTATAGAGGCTTGAGTCAAGTCAGGTTGTTTTAAATATAGAGTCACGGACATTGAAATATCGATTAAAGGGTTTTAACCTACCGTAGATAGGTATTGCTGTTAGTACAATCACAATGGCCAAATTCAAGGAACTGCAGGGTATTATTGACTGTAAATTCTGCGTATAGTTTAGTCAGGGCCAAGAAAGAACGATAATGCTATACAAATAACGTGGAAATGTTACACGTTAAATTACATTGTTCTATTTCTCTGATGAAAAGGACGATGACAATTCCTCAGGAGTACGCATGCATACAAACACTTGAAAAAAACTACTAAATAAATAGTAACCAAACACTGACAATATAATAGTACCCTTAGCTAACTCTACTCTCAGAAAAATAGTACTGCATTGATTATTTCTCGAATGATTGAAATTGACACACCACCCAGCACACAATCCACCTAGGGATAAATAAATAAATAAAATATCACCTTAACCAGAAACTATAAGGGCCGGTCTGGATTTATTTATTTACTTATATATAGTAAAAATACCTATACAATCATCACATGAAAGTTGATATTCAGCAGTCAAGCTCCCTTTCTCCAAGTGAAAGCCATCAAGACCTTCAAGTATTCCATTCCCGTAGATCACATAAAAGCAAGCTAACTGCGCTATTTACTGCATAACCATACAATGCCAATCTTACAAGAATTATACACCATTAAGATACATAGTCCTCAACAAACCAGGGCCATCATTAATGGAGCAGCACTATTATTATATATTAGCACCGCTCGCAATGCAATAAACGTTAGAATAGCATCGGGCAAATTTTCTGATTTGATCTTTTCCAGCCCGGCCTACCTAGGAAATTTCTACAGGTTAAGTTTACCAGTCCTTACAGAATAATAGGATAGCATAGGAGAGTAGCGGGTTGTTTTGTACCCCATCCATCCAAGAAGGAACATTTTGGACATGCGAGTAGCAAGACCGAAACCGAAAGCAGTACTACCTTTTACTTAGTTTGTACTACAGAAACAGGGTGAAGAGACGTGGGATATGAAACTTAGTTTTAGAACGTAAGTATAAAAGTCAGATTCGACTGCATCCTTCCCTTCAGTCGTTCACCACGAATTCTCCTCCCAACACTGCTATCGGAATGGTCCTCCTATTTTTACAATTAGTTTCCCTATATTTATTTTACGGTCGAAAAATAACTACCAGTACCAGAAGAAAAATGGCTTTCCCCGCTACTACCCCATTTTCACAAACATCTTGGTGATCATCTAAGCCATTATTATTCTAATACTAGATTTAGCCTTGATTTTATTCATAGAAAGCAGTTCATCCCTCGTATCAGCTCAAACTACTCTACGACTGCTGGCTTACTCTCTGAATATCTCGTTTTTCCTCTATTCCTAAAATAAAGCAGCCCTTGTTCAAGATAGTTCTGCTCTTTAGTGATCTTACTGTACTGTAATGTAGCGTAGTATGTAGTACCATTAGTAACTTTGGTACTCGTACTCCTCCCCCTCTCTTCAATACAATGATCATCGGAGCACCATCATCATCTTCATTCGTTAGTTAGTAAATACTGTTAAGGAACTGGGTCAAACAAAGGGGAAAGTAATCATTTGAACCACACCCACCATAGTATATTGGTAGAATTGTAACTTTACTAGACTTTGTCTATATGGCAGACTACTCACACCACTCAGAGTTGGATGCGGGGGATTATTTTTTCCAAAATAATTTTACTCTCGGACTCCTGGACCAGAATGATACTGCAGGGACTAATGGGACAACCGGACATGAGGATGACTTTGTGGTCACTATTGTCGTTGGCATCTTCCTCGGTCTCCTCATCTTGGCTACTGTTGTGGGTGAGTCATTTGATCCGGAGTTGTTCGTTCTTATATTTATTTTTCGTCTTCTTTCTCTAACCGGAGACTTTTCTCCTAAAGAGTAATCCCCTTTATCCGGTCAGCTAAAGGAAAATAGGACCATTCATTGGGGTATCTTATAGTTGTGGATCAACCGTACATAGATTGAGGAATACAACTTACACTGTAGACAGTAATTCCTTGGCTATGCTAAAGTCCTTCTGGGTAATTGTAAACTGGTTGGTGGAAAAGGGACCATTATGTCATGGTCGGTTGGAGTTTGTTAGTTGGTTAAGGATGGAAGAGCTATTAACTACATTTGAATTGTTGTATTTATGTTCTTCTTCGTCATGGGCTATTTAGCAATGAGCTTTCTTCCATGTTTTCACTACGGGAAATAGGAGTTAGGCACGCTATTATGGGGGAACATAATAGGGAGAAAAACAATAAGCTTATTTTCTACTTGATTCTTCCTTCTCTTCAAAGACTTTCACCACTCATTGTTTTGTTTCATTTATGTTTGAGAAATCCTCCAATTAGAAATAATAAAGCTGTACACAATGAATACTTGTGGAATAATCTTTTTGCAGAAGGTAGCAAAAGTAATTGTGCGCGTTAATGTTAGGTGCTCCTTTTTTAATCTAAATTGGTTAAGTATTTTCATCATTAATTGGCATTATTGTTTTCATTTATGGTATTTAATGAAACCAATAATGTTCAATACAACAGGTCAAGATTAAGTTATGCAGATAGTTAAAACTCGGATTTGGAAATCCAGTAAAGTTCATGAATCATGAATATCAAAGGTCACGAATCTTTGTTGATTTATTTGTAAATTCAATGCCATATCTGAATCTCCACAAGGTCTGACTGTAGGTCGACGACTCTCTAGAGCTAGGCTCCTTGGCTCCTGCGGTTGCGATGAAAGAGTTTTCCATTCGTTTGTTTCCTTCATCATCAGAGAGAATGGCGTATCTAGTACCTCTCAAAGGTAATTATAAGCTGTTTATCTCATTGCTCACGTTCTCATAAGCGTGTTATTTTGAATAGGGCTACTGTAAAATACGCGATATGATCATGAGGAAAAACATGGCGCAACTAAATTTTGATTGACTGACCAAACACACATATTAAATATATTAATTTAAAAAGTAGCAAGCAAGCAAATTTTAAGTAAAGGAATAAAATAAACACTGTCGTAAATTATTCTTTTAACATGGGATACATACTACGTGGGATTGAATAGATGAACGCATCACACGACATATTTCATTCAATACCTAAACTCACAGCACTTCCTCCATGACATAAACCAAGATTTTGAGTACGCGGAGTTGTGCTTTATTGCACAGATCCGTTATGATATATATGAAAGCTAGTAGTGTTGCACATGTGGTTTTACCGTGCCCACGCGCCCAGGACACGAGGGCGTCAGGGCATGCCCAAAAGCAGGGCATAATGCCCTGAAAATTGAAGGCGCCCTATACTTAACGTTTGGGCACGGGGCAGCGCCGGGCATACGCCCTATGCATATGCCTAGGGCATATTTTGAGAGGGTGCGTGCACGGCGCTTCCCTAGTACTAGTACAGAGTATTTAGAGTTCTTCAAATAAAAACCTCTTACGACAATCAGTAAACAGACACGGACGAAATCCGGTTGTTTGGTCCCAGTATAATATTACTTTTCATGCCGGGTATTTAGCACCCTAAGAGATTTTTTAACTTTAGAATACACACGACACAGTAGCAGTCGTTCCACTTGTTTCATGTTTCTTGAGAATTTAACGAGTCATATACTTTGTTTGATACTCTACTGCTACTAAAAAAGGCTTAAGAAAATATTCCAAGTCGGTACTCACCCTCCCTTGTCATCTTCACTTTGGCTTGTAAATCCGCTACGCTTACTTTCAAAGTAAAACTTTTTTGCAAATATGCTTAGACAGCCAGCCAATACGAGAACAAGATGAGGAGTACAGTCTTAGCATGGACTTGTTCTACTGACTGAACATTAAAGCGTGTTAAAAAGAAAGTATTTATTTGCTCTTGTGGAGATATGACGGGAGCCATATGCCGAAGGAACAGATGTGCATATTTAATTTGGCTTGATCATCAGCCCCAGAGATCTGAGATTCTTTTTTATTATTTGACGGCAAGGTGATCCTATCTGCAAAAGCAGAGATTCATAAGTTATTCATTCCATCATTTTGTACATGCCATCTTCTGAGCCCCGTCTGCCGTGTCTTCTTAAGCGACATTATCGGTAGTTACAGTCGGGATACAACCTTTAATATCACAACGTTCACTTATCCAGTGGATCAAAATGAACTATTGTGTACCAACTCCTTACGTCCATCCTAGAGTTTGTTGTAAATGGCTAATATTGTGGGAAGTGAGGTATAGTGTCATCCAACCTGGGGATCTGGGATCGAGATCAGATTCTTTCAATTATGCAACACTATTCCTAACTTACTCGGAACTACATTAGTCCTAGCTGAGCTTCACCCGGACTGGAGTGCTATAAAGTCAAATTCCTTAACGTGCATTATCTAACATGATTCCCTTCCCTGGGGGTATTATTATTATTTCAAATCCCGATTTACCGTAGGGAATTAACTTTACGACTCAGTATGCCAAGGGATGGTGCCTGTTTTATTGGAAATATCCAGCTCAGCTTACAACACACAAAACATTCTTAAGCCAAGCTAATGGGGAAAATATCTTTCGAATAGAAACAAGCTTTGTCCGTGGTTGGCAGGACGGTGAAAGTAGTATTTTTTAGATAACTAAAACTAATCCTTTTTATGTTACTTTTCTACAGTCCTTTATTGGTTTCAGCCTTTTAGAGAGTTTTCGGAGCATTGGTCAGTAATTTCATAATTTAAAGGTTCCATAAGGACCACACTTTATTCTGGAAATTAACCACTATACTGTATATTTGTGACGTTTTATTGGAATGATACAGAGCACTGTATTATTTACAACTATCGTATAAAAACAATTCTGGTTATCCTTAAAAATTTGAAGGAGAAAATTTACATGTTAGCAACGCCACTACACGGCGATCAGGCGATAAAATGTATATTTAAACGTTTAGTAAAAAAAATAAGCAAATAGTAAAACAAAAGCCATGCCATAATAAAGACTGATTAATGAGTCCTTGCAATCCACAGTATACTTTTAGAAACTAGTATACGTAAAAGTATTTCTCCTACGTTAGCTGACTTTCTGTTGCTCTGTCTTCTTAAATACAACTACCGTGAGTAGGTTTTACGGGAACCCAGCAAAAGACGACGCAAGTACGGGGTGATGATCATAATTTTGAAATGTCTAGCAATAATTCATCGGCTCTTCGGGTTATATATTTTATAAAAAGGATTTTACTGCA
Organism: Hydroisotoma schaefferi; assembly: GCA_034682405.1. Classification (NCBI taxonomy): domain Eukaryota; kingdom Metazoa; phylum Arthropoda; class Collembola; order Entomobryomorpha; family Isotomidae; genus Hydroisotoma; species Hydroisotoma schaefferi. The sequence continues at coordinate 69,535 of JAQFZX010000143.1, forward strand.
GACATAAAAAGCATATGAATACACCTGGGGATCAGTATATTTGATCTTTTGCACAGTTTGCTCTTTTTCATCCAAAAAGCCATTACACATCGCGTCCTCCTCACCGCTCGGTGAGGTAATAAAGTCTTCACATGAAGTATAATAAAAAAGAAGTCTATCTTGGTTAGGTTAGGTATTTCTGTTCTGATAAAATATTTATTCCTCAAGACGACATTCCCACATTGGTTGGTTACTTATTATATCATACAAGAAGTACTTACCTTTGTATCGAGTAATTCGTATATTATGCAAGTAAATAGACCTGAAAGTAAAGTGAAGTCAGCGGGTGAAAGGGAAAAAGTTTGTTGTAGATAAGAGTAGTGAAAAATTCATCGTATTGAACTGCTACCAGACCACTGATTGCAAATTTACTCACAGTTGGCTGATTTAGAGCAATACAAGTTCATGAATTGTGTATCTCTTCCTGAGGTAGTTTCAACTTCAAGGCTAATTTCTTTCCTCTGAGAGTTTCAGCACCCCTCCACCTCTTATTACCTACACTATCTTTAAAGTGATGGAATGAAAGGGCATAGCAAAACTTTCTTTCCATGACAGAAAGAAATATACGATACATGAATAAACAACCTAAACGAAGCCAGGCTGTCAGAATGTTAAGTTGAAATTTAGCAATCCTATTGGTTCGGCAAAACAATCTTACCAATCTAGAATGTACTTCGTAATCAATATATGGCACTAGAGACTACGCTGATCCTCAGAAAAACTATACCATGCATATTTGCTATTTCCTATACCATACAAATTCTCCCTTTACCTAGCTAAAATGGAAGAACACCGTTTTCCTCTCTAAATACATACTTCAGATTAGTTTATGGCAATGACATTATAAACCTCTAGTATCCTAGGGATGTTCAGAGATAAAGGAACTACTGCTAGGGATAGTACTAGTACTCTCATGTGTTAGACGTTCGAGGCGCACACAGTCCGGAAGAACTGATGTGTGTCGAAAGTAACAGACTGATTTAGGGCGCTTTCTCCTCCCTATTTAGAGACAAGGAATATACGGCCAACTTAAATTACGCTATCCATTTATCTATTACGGAGTTTAGTTTGTAGTTAATCTGGGCTAGCTTTATTTTTATTTTACTTTATTTTGTATTTTACAACTGGGTAATATATCCTGTTCTCCAAGTATATCTGATATTAACCCAAGGTAAAATAATCTCAAACGTTTGCTACCTACCTATTTCTTTCCACCACCACCATTGTCTTCTCCACTTGGAAGCCTCGGGTATAAACAAACCACGAGCTACCTTATGAGCCAAAAAGCTAGTGGTAATAATACACTGGCTTTTAAGCCATCCGTGCTAAACTCAAAGTGATCTGCTTTATCTAGCATTGCAGCAGGCAGCGGAAAAGTATGTGTAAAGCTCTCAGGTTTAAATCTGTAGAGAAGAAAAGAGGGAACGGTGTCTAATTACAGTTAGCCGGTGGCGTGTAAACCTTTGATCCATCAAAAACTCAGAATTATATCCTTATTAGCTATAGTTCGCTTCTCAACTACCCCCACCACCATAAAGTAGTCAATTCTATACTACTCTTCATCCCCTTGCATAAAAGTTTCCTCGGGCGTCATCAAAGTGAAAGTGTGAGTATGACTGAGTGATTGTCAAATTCGTTGAGCCAAAAGTCGTCTCCAACAGGGCCAGTGCCCGCTAGGGATAGAGGTATAGTATAGATGCTAAATTTTAATCATGAATAGCAATCCAAACTAACTCTTCTCTGTAAATGAAGAGTTTAGAGAGGAGGGTAGAGCCACAAATCAAGGAGAATCGTGGAGATTAAAACTCGGTAGCAGTTCACTTTGTCGTTTCAATTACTTTCAAAACGTCAACTTTCTTTTGAAAAAAATCACACAAGTAGGTATCTAGTTCAGTGTGCACTGTAGCTATATTTATACTCTTCCATCATACCTAGCTGAGCCAAAATGCCAAGGGGGTGTTATGTTGGCTTGCTGGGCACTGTACATTGGGTGTGTATGAAAATAAGTTCGTGTGCCCTATTAAGCCGCTTTCAAAGGGCTTTCAAAGAAAGGGAAATAAAGAAAAGGAGACAAAGGAAGTCCTATGCAGCGAAATAATAATTTATCTTGTACAAATATCCTGGATTTTACCTCAGTGTGATGTTAAAATATATAAATGCAAAATAGACAGAATCCATAGCTGTAGCCAGGTAAATGATGGAGATGCTTGTAGAAATATAGTTAGTAGTAGAAGGTATATAATGCTCATTAGAGGATCAGGTGTTTCACCCTGGGTGGGTTTAATTAAAAAACTTGAGCAACTTGTGGTATAAAAGAAACAACCGTGGATTGTTTTCTAGCAGAACAACGGAAATTCATCTTAGTTCTTATTCCCTACCTTCCGCCATTGTCTAACCAATGAACTGAGAACCCTTCGCTACTGTCTAATACGTATAAATACTCACTAGCTGTAGGTAGGTGACTTCATTCTTAGTAAATTATTAGAGGTTTCCTTCTCTATTACGGAAGACTTAGACCGTCATACTAGTAACATTTAGCTTGCTGGGACGGAGGAATTGTTCTTGCCAAGCACAGCTAAAGAGAAAGTATATTTGAACGAGTTTAATTCTTCCGACTGTGCCACTAGCACGTTCCCTTTCTTCCAGTAGGTGATGGGAAATATCCTTGAGAAAGTACACGGAAAATGTTTTCTTATTTGTTCTTCGTATGGCATCAGAACAGTACTTGTAGATGGGTGCTAACTGCTAACTGCTAGTTCCTCACTTGTTCTTTTTCGTATCCCAGTTAACTTTCACTTCCATTTAGTACAGAATCAATCCGCATCATAAGCAAGGATCTGGTTTTTTTAGAAATAATTATATTCCTTTTAGCATGAGATGTAATGCCATCATCTTACCTTCCTTTTACATGCTTATATTTTATGGAATTCTCATTAAAGAAAGGAATTCTTATTACAATAAGGGAATTCTCCCTTTTCACCGAACCGATCTCTTTAGTATGTATTTATTGACAACCCCTTATCCTGTCAACTACCCATGTTCTGTATAAATTCTTGACTGGTGGAAGAGGGTTTCGTTTTATAATGAAAAATCCTGCCTTGAGCAATAAATTCATAATCGATTGATTCTTTGTCTTTGTAGGAAATGTATTCGTCCTTGCGGCCATTTGGATGGAGAAGAATTTGCATAGTTTGCAAAATTATTTAATTTTCTCTCTAGCAGTCGCTGATCTGATGGTTGCTTGCCTAGTCATGCCATTGGGAGCCGTGTACGAGGTATGGAAAAATCGATGCATGAAAAATTTATGGAATTTTATCGTTGTTGTAAAGTGGTTTTTAGCCTGTCTAAGGCGTTAACCACGGAGGCCCGGTGTCCGTCTGTCCGTCTGTCCGTCTGTCTGATTGCATGATAACTCCAGTATGCTTTAAGCTAGGACCCCAAATTTTGTAGGAGCATTTGTTAGGTTTAAATCAAGAGCCCTATTTATTTTCATGACAATTGGTAAAAATATCGATACCCATGCGGGTCAAGCCGCCCACACGGGCAAAAAATCTCAAACTGATTTTTGGAGTTTCGTTTAAAAGTTGTCAATTTAAAGGAATTATTCTCGAATCTAATAGTTTTACAGCCCGTGGGGGTCAAAAATGCCGAAGTAGTCATAAACCCTGAAAAACTATTTTGTTTCTATTTTCTATTAATTTCTAACAATTTATAAATATCCTAAACCCTTGACTACAAGTCGCCCATATCTAAGAAAAAATGTAACTTTTTTTGTAATTTCTCAAGGCAGCAAACAAAATCCAATTCATATTTTCAACGGTCAATTTGACACCGTTCCGTTTATTAACCGTATTTCCTATTTTGATTCCCCCTAAATAATTCCTTCTAATAAATGACCCTATAAGCAATAACTCCCCGTATCTCTTTTCTATTTCAATTTCCAATTTTATCGTCTTAAACAGCGTTGACACTAATGAGTTTTTTGAGAATGCCACTGTTCAGGATTCCGGACTACTAATATTTTAATTCCTTCATTTCTAAACTGAACTGATTATTTGAAAACTACATGTAACAACGTACAAAAGCAAACCCCGCATGCTTATTGTTTGGGAAGGGCTACTATTCGAGAGGGGATTGCTATTCGGTACGGGATACTATTAAATGATTTAGAACTTAAAAGGGGACACTATTCGAGGCAATACGGTAGTTTAATATGCATTTAAACTGTTTTAATTGTTATTGTTATTATTATTTTTAAGCCCGATTACACCAATATCCACACTGCATAAAACAATTTATTGTTAGTTATAAATGTAAGGACTAGAAGAAGTGACCTAAAAGGGGTGGCACCCCCTTTTCAGAAAACCCTCTATAGGAAGTAAGTCTTAGACAGCCTCGGCTAGCTGCAATAAGGAGGTTTTGTCATTTTAAATGAATAAATAATGTTCTTTAAAGTATTCGAAGAAGCGTTCAATCTTTTTGCCATAAGCGTTTTTTTGCATTTTATCCGTGGTAAACGGAGAATTTGTGTTACTGGGAGTGACAACCATTAAATTAAGACGTAACACCTTTCAAGAAATGTTTTGGTTGCATAGAGCCGTTACTAATAAAACATTGCATCACCCACACTAAGCATACACTTTGTGCCTGTATAATAAAGGCTGAATACGTTATCCTGAGATATCCTCTACCCGTCACCCCCAACAATTCAATTTATTCTACAAAGAGTCTGTCTTCATTTAAGGAAGATTGTTCTTGGGAAGAAAATAATGCAGGAAAGAAATATTTCTTGAGTTATAGGTTCTCTTGAATCCATTTATTGTGGCTGCAACTTGATGGTGAAACATAATTCCTTGAAACGGGGTTGAGTTTGAGTAACTCTTTAGTTGTAGGACAGTGTAGTAGTAGCAATCTCACTTATAGAAATATGAAGAAAGACAAAAGAAACGTCAGTTGCATAAAGGGTTACATGAAAGACTTCGTTTGTGTGGGTAAGCGGGTTTGGCTCGAAGGCTGAAAGTTGATTGGATAAAAAAACTCATTAACTGAATCCTCAAATGAACTTTCCTCGCAAAGACTTTTCAAAATTTGATACCTTCTCTTTTATAAAAGGTGAAGAGTAGGAGATGAAAGGAAGAGCTTTTTGCGTTAGATGATTTTAGCTTTCTTCACACTTGTTGACTGTTTTAATTTGGTTGTGGCTCTTTATAAGTTAAATGTACGTAATAGCATGAAATGTTTTCAAATTGTAATTTGAAACACTTAACTAGACTGCAGCATAAATCTATGGTTAAATATATTTTATTTCTGGAAAACGTACGTTTGTTTACTTAAAAAAGAAATAAATCGTAGCTAGAGGCGGATATTAAAACAGTTCCAGTTTTCTTTAGCATATTCGACCTTTAAATTCGAACCCAGGATATGATTTCAGATATGGTATTTATTTTGTCTTTAAATTGGTCAATACTAGTACACGCAATCAACTATGCTTGCATTTGCATCCTTTCATCAGATTCATGTCGAAATACGCAAGGTGGTCAACTTTAATACAGGTATGCGCAATATTCTTCGTCACTAACAAATCTTTCTTCCAAAAACAGTAAATGTTTTCAAGTATCATTTGTAAATGCACTGAAAGTGTATGCTTGGAAATGAAAACATACGTGCTAGCAAGATCGTTTTGTTTACATTTTATCTTCTGCTCTATCCTGGTCAAGCATTAAATTACCATTAGCCGTAATCATTCCGTATCTCAAATTTACAAACAATGAACACGTCTGGCTAGTAAAGGAATAAACCCGTCAGAATTGTGACCCTCTCGCAGTCCGACGGAACTGGCCATTTCGAACTCCTGCACCAAAGAGACAAACTATAGACAACATTTGTCAACATTTTGAGCAGCTAGCTCAAATTAAGCACGAAAAGAGGACCTGAGGGAGTCCAGTAACTGTCAGCACTCATGAAAATACGGAGGCTATTTCTTTACTTCACAATCGTATGTGCAAACATCAATGAAGAAAGCAGCTCTTCAACTTGGTATTTCGCGAAGATCTTGTGGCCGCATTATGAAGGAGGATTTACATTTGAAAGATAATCTATCAGAAAAAGCTCAAGGACTGCAAACCAAAGATTATGAGAAACGGTACGAAATTGGTGGACGTAAATGACAAACTGTTGCTTTTTAAAACATCATAGAAACACAACACTTTAAAATAAGAAAGACTGCTTCCTGAACAAGTTTCACATTCATAATTAATGGGGAAAATACTATGAAAGACCTCAAAATCTCTTTCTGTTGATCAAGAGAGAAAATAAGTTCAATTTGTTTGTAATTAGGTAATACAAATTACTAAGATTACCCAGTAAATGCGTATTTAAAACTCTTATTGTGTAGGACAAAAATAATTTTCCTATAGGTCCAACTTAATTAAGTATAGGTAAAAACCACGATAGGACTTACTTAATTAAGTATAGGTTAAAAATACGATAGGACAACTTAATTAAGTATAGATAGGTTAAAAATACGATAGGACCAACTTAATTAAGTATAGGTTAAAAATACGATAGGACTAACTTAATTAAGTACGGGTTAACGATACGATGGGACCAACTGAATTAAGTCTAGGTTAAAAATACGATAGGACAACTTACTTAAATATACGTTAAGATTACGACAGGACAACTTAATTAAGTGTAGGTTAAAAATACGATAGGACCAACTTACTTTTTCTCATAGGACCAAATACTTTTTCTATAGGCTATCAAAATGTAAGCCAACAGCAAAGCTGTCTCAAAGTATCCGCGTGTGGGCCAGCGGGAATTTTCAAGGCATTTTAGGCCCTGATTTCTTTCACAAACATCCTAATTGTGACCCTGAAAGATCCGTTTCTGGAGACTTTTTCTCCTCTTGTACCGTCAACGGACAAAATTTCTTACGCTTTCTGGTAACTGTCTTCTACCCTGGCATGGCCTCTCTTGAGCAGAACTTCTTATTCTAACAAGACAGAGCTCCACCGCACTTCAGCAAGGTTGCTCGAACTCCTTAAATGAAAATCAAGAAGACAGGTGGATTGGGAGGGGGATATTAGCAGACGGTAATGGGATAGCCTGGCCACCGCGCGGCCCTGATTTGACCCCGTTAGACTTTTCAGTATGGTGGATTATTAAGGAAAAAGTTTTCGCTAGGGCCCAGGCCACTTCGAACTACGGCAGATTATAGGAGAGAAGAGAATTCAAGGGCATAAGTCAAGAATTATGAGAACAAATTTGCGATGCGACTCGAAAAAGGTTTCAAGAATGCTAAGCAGTTCATCGAAGACAAGTTTTGAAGTGCATAGCAAACACGCATGGAAATATTGATCCCTTTCATTGTAATATAGAAGCATGATTTGATTGTTAGCTGTTATTGTGCAAGTTATTTTTAACCTAACTCACTTAGTTCATTTAGTATTCATTCATTTTTTTAAATAATGAATAAACTTTTACTGTAGTTACATAAGATACTTGAAATTATATTCTTTTGTTAGGAAGAAAGGTTTTAAGGACGAAGAATATCGCGCATACCTTTATATCTAAAGGTGGGACCGCCTCAGCAGTTAGGTTCGATGGCTGTGTAGGACACTTGTTTATTAGGGTCCAAATTTCCTTGACAATTACTAAAAAAAAATGGAAAACGAAGTAGGTTTCCCATTAGAAATGACAGTAAAGTGTAGTAAACCTCCAAAACGCATCTTCTTCTCATTGTTCCGACTCCGTAATGGCAGTGGGTTTAACGTCCTTAAATTGGGCGACGTAACGGTTGCTCTCGCGTAGTATATCTTGAAGTATGTTCCATCTAAAAACGTCTGAAATATACTCAAAGGCGTTGAATTCAACGTGCACCCTGATTCAGGCCTTCAAAACTGGGGGGTGGTGCGGACGTTGAATCCACCTGCAGGTTGGGAAGTGCGGCGTACATCCTGGGTCCGGTACATTAGAAGAACATCTGTAAATTGGATTATTTATAAAGTGACGATTCTGGGTGTATTTAATCTAAAGAGACCATAAAGTCATCATCACTGCTACTTTCGTATTCACTACAAGGTTAAAAATCGGTTTAATCCCCAAATTCTCCGTCTTCAGAAGCTAACTCCGTAAAGTGGTCCAATTATGTATCGAAAGAAGCAATTTCCTGGTTAGAACATAAATAATTTTCATTATACTTGCACATTTTGGTTCCTCAATTACCATTCAGGATTTCCATCGCCGTAGTCGTTTTTACAACCTGAAATTAAGTCGTTTTGTCCAGAAAGTAAAGCGCTAGAACGACCCAAAGACCAGATAAAAGCTTTTCCGTGACATGCATGCAGTCGGGCTGTGGATATGAATTCGAAAACTACGTGACATACATGCATTTGGGCCCTTAGAGACGCTTCTCGGATTACATTACATGTATTTGAGCTGTGAAAGTGAGTTGCCTGAGTACATGACATACATGTAGCTGGGATTCAAGTGATTAAGACACCGTTGACCTAGCACTTGTTGAAAAGAACGCAATAACAAGTTCTCCAAATACTCATGCATGCTATTCGCCGTGTCCGACATAAGATAAAGCTGCTGAAAATGTCTACCACTTACCACATAAAGGAAATAGTAAATTTAAAATTGAAGTTAGTAGTTTAACGGTTAGTCATCATCTTTAACACATGCTGTGTACGGTCTAAGCGTCTCTAACGGCTTTCACTTCGAGAGAAACCACATCCAAGTGAGACTGGCGTTGTTTAATTCAGTCTTGAATGTTTTTGACAGCAAACGTGGCCACGTGGGTATAAAGGAGAGAAAATGTCCTTTAAGACTGAGCAATCTAAGTGATTAGGGCACTCTTTCACATAGTAATTATTAAAGTCTTAGTGATTTTGAATTACTTTGTTAGGAAGGAGTATATCAATGCTTTCAATTTTCATGCGGTTCAGAATTAGGAATTTTTGGAATGCAAATGCTTGCGACACGTTTCTTTTGGCTTAACCGTTTATTAACCACAAGGCAAAAACCTCCTCCGAGCAGCTATATTAGCCCAGTCAATTGATATAACCTACTGGGTGCTGTACTATACATTTGACTGAATGATTGTTCAATCTAAAACTAAACCGTTCTCTCGTTTACTACTTATCATTATTGATTTCCTTATTCGTTCTCCGTTTTACTATACACTTACAAAGAAAGCGGCTTATTGGGGCTCTCCGGTATTTTATGTGGGGGCTAAGCCCCCACACCCCGTTCCTTCTTCCTCTTTCGTTTGAGGTGTCTTCAAAACCAAAGGGTTTTAAAGCTTGTTTTATATTTGAAAAAACGAATTTTGTCACTCAATGATGTTCCAGGTCCGAAACTTCCGATTTTAGCAAAATAAGTAATGTTAATGTGATGCTTCTTCATGAAACCTCATTTTTCGAAATTCATGCCAGTAGTGGGGGTCGTTTTGACCATCACCTTCAGATTTTGACAAAAATAATCCGTTATTTGTTTCTTTCAAACAAAAGTGGAGAAACAATTTTTTTTATAATTATTCACCCTATCGGGTTCATCAGACCCCCACGGGTACGTAAAACCTTCGATTTTACCAAAAGTAATCCGTTATTTGATACTTTTGACAAAAGTACAAAATTAATATTTTCGAAATTGACCCCCACGGGTCACCGGGTGGTCCGATCGGTCTGGTTTACGAACTTAAACCTCAAAATCAGCCCTAGAATACATGTGCTAATTTTTGGCAGTGTGATGTCCTTATTACTCGAGTTATCGAGCGGACACACAGACACACAGACGGACAGCGTGGCTACATAAGCCCAATTGACTGGGCTAAAAACCCTCTGTGACTCTACTGATAACCCCCGCCCTCCTTTCCGATAACCCCCCGGCAACCCTCTGCCCCCTGGTAACCCCGCCGGTGACCCCCCCCCCGGTAACTCTGCCAATAATCCCCCTGTAATCCTCCCGATGACCCCTCCCCCGCCACTAATTCTCCCGATGACCCCCCCCCCCCGGTAAGAAATGTGGGTTGGAAACAATTAATTTAATTACTAAGGATCGAATTGTACACAAAAGTCAGCAAGTAAGTGGTGAATAGCAAATTGAAATTGGCATCCAGTGGAAGAGAGGGGGAGAGAGATTAGCTGCTAGGTTCTCTACTTGCAGGCCAAGAGGGAGCGAGAAGTAAATCATGCCAGGTTCTCTAAGAAGATAGAGAAAATTGAGGGCGGTTCGGTGATTGGGTTAGGGGCTCTGTGGCTCCTCCCACAAAACTGAGTGAAATGACAGAAATTGTGGTTTGGTCTCTTTTATCTATTTAGTAAATTGCACGATTTTACTCCTTGGATGCCGGAAGATAAAAAGTTACATAATATCTTTTAGTTGAAAGGAAATGGAAGGGTTCTTGTGCGACCCTTCGCATTTAAATTCTTAGACGCCCTTTATGACGGATAATGTTTTGTCCTTTGGCAATATTTCATATTTCAAATTTTAATAAGAACTTTATTTTATATTCTTACAGGAAACATGAATGAACCATTTTTAATTTGCTTTCTCGCTGTTAAACTGGCAGTAGTAGAATTCCTTGTCAAAACTGCAAGAAATATGAACGCTTTTTATTAGCTCGAATGGTGAAGCAGGTCTTACTAACAATAAATGCTTGAATGACAAGTTTTGGTTACAACTGGACCGTTCCTTCAACTTTACAAAACGTCAAGTTTAAGGCTAACATGAATGTCCTATCTGCAGAGGCACTGTTTAGTCAAGTGAAGTTTGAGCAGTCTAATGAAAAACTTTGAAATCTGACTGCTGCGTTTCTTTTTTTTTTAAAGATATCTAAATCCTGGTCTCTTGGAGAATGGCTATGCATAACATGGACTTCCTCTGACGTCCTCTCCTGCACTGGTAAGATGTGTGTATTTGATACTATTAAAACGTATTCAGTATTGTGGCTCGATTAAATATAAGCTTTGCATTGAATTCATGAATCAAATGATATTTTGTGGGATTGGAGAAACATTCGGGCTGCTAAGCTTTAACGTTTGATATGATGATGTCTGCAGGAGAAAGGCAACTTCAATGAAAAATGAAATATTCTATTCAGTTCAAGTGAAATATATTGAGCAAATATCCGAATTGCTGGTAAATAGTATTAGGTTTCAAATTTGAAATAGGTTTAATTGAACTATGATTACGACAGAGAAGTTCTGAAGAAAGCCTATCCCACTGAATTATGACGGGATTACAATATCTTGAAAATGAATGCTCAAATAATGCTCATGGTAGTAAACTATCCATCTGAGGTTTGTGGAGAAAGTGAACTAAGCTTCCCTTTCTTAATTTAATGTTGTTACTGCCATCAATGCATTGCTGGGTTGTGATAAGAGTAGTAATATTCAAAATGTCAAACCAAAAAGCAATCTTGTTGAAATCCGATTGAAAGCAAAACTCTTTCCTTACATGTCTAAACTTAATTTCATTTCTTACATTTACGAAAACGAACGAGACGTTCACAGAAGTACGTATTACCATACAATATCATTTAAGTACAAAATACTACCTATTTTATACTTTCAGTTGAAGTCGAAGTAACTCACCAAAAAAAGTTTCACATTTTCCTGAACGGCAAAAAAGAATTATTTGAATGGTTAGGCTGATATTGAAATATTTCCACCGAGGTTGAACATACCGTTACACACGGCAGTATTAGAAGAAATACCTAGAGATCGTTTCCTAAAGGATATTTGCCTTTTATTGCTCTATAATTTCCGACTTGGATTGATGCGATAAGGTTAATTCCATAGAGTTTACTCTTTTTCTGTAATCCTATCGAGATTATCAGACCCAAGTAAAAACATACAGATATTTAGAAGAACCCTAGTTTGTTTGATAGACGGAAAACATACTACAGCACATCATCAGTCTAGCGCAAGCCAAGCTTCAATGTAAAAGTTCTGAACGTTATATGCAGGAATGCTATAAAACGCAAGGCTGGCCAAGTGTTTTATAGATTTCATACGATAATCTACAAGATCTAGTCAAAGTTTTCCCTTAGTAATCAGCAGTTTTTTTAGCCAAAACGACACCATGTAATGGAAGTATAGAAAGGGGAACGAAAAAGTAAACCTATTCTCTAATCCAAACATTTCAAGGAAAAATAGTCTTGAATTTAGTTGGACTGAGTTCAAAATCAAGGTAATAAAAAAGAAAGGTTATTAGCAGGTCTTTGCAGTAGTAGAAGCGTATAGCTTTTCTAATGAAAATCCAGCTTTCTTTGCAATCAAGAGGGTAATAATAATACTGCTGAGGTTGCAATTAGCGTAAAGCAGCAACAAAATTCTTTCACAGAATGTCCCCTAATGGTTTTTGTGGCTGTGGGACGCAACCGATATAGCTACAGCAACTCCGACTTTATTTGGCTATATTTTGTTCATATTAAAACTATAATTACCTATGTGTTATATTGTAAATAAAAAATAAAACCCGTTTTTCCCTTCTGTGCAGCATCAATATTACATCTAGTGGCAATAGCAATGGACCGGTGAGTGAATTTTCTAGGCTTTCATTTTTAGCTTTCTCCAAGCTTATCTTGCTCCTTGATATAAATTAAAGAGTTTTTGTCAAATGAGTCGATAAAATCTATTTGGAAACGTCCATTCCACAAACGTTGAGCATGTTCATTTCTCCAGCAAACTTAATTAGACCCAGCCGCCGAAATTGGAGTAACTTTGTTAAGCCCTCAACCGTGGTTTTTACGACTTTCACTGAATTAGGCACTGTCGTTTCAGTTCAGTTACGAAATCATCACGTTGTATACCCTCATCGCTTCTTTATAAAAAGATTTATACGACGCGTAACCGTACATCATTAACTAGCCATACACTATATCTTCTTCACTATAGAATTAGTCAGTTGGTTTATGATTTGTGTGCATGTACAGATTAGGGTAAACTGTCATGCTTCTTTCTTACTACACTTAACAAAAGCAACAAACTTTAGCCACAACCCTCAAGTTGACAATTGAATATCTGTAAAACCTTCAAGTTAACCCTTCCCTGCTATTATTTACTAACTATCCTCCCTTTCGGACTAGCCTGACTAATTCTTTTTATATCTCATTATCTTGAATTAGCAAGTCTAAATTGTGGCTTTCTTTTTTCAGCTATTGGGCCGTCACGGACATAGACTACGTTCACAGACGCAACGCAAAACGAGTTCTAACAATGATATTTACAGTGTGGGGACTAGCGTTAGTGATATCTCTCGCCCAACTGGCTTGGAAGGATGAAGGTTGGAAAGCTCGTATCCAGGACAGACAATGTAGTGTTAACCAGGATAAGTATTACCAGATCTTTGCAACACTCTCCTCATTCTACGTTCCGTTAGCAGTAATATTGTTCCTATACTGGAAGATCTTCCAAGCAGCTCGGAAAAGGATAAGGAAACGAAGACCCCCACCTGCCACGTCTTTACTGCCTCGACCTGCAGCAGAAACAAGTTTAATTACAACTGCCTCATCGAGTAACCCTAGCCCCGAGAAAACCGTCCTCATAAATAATTACGGTGGAGTACGGGATGCGGGGTCTGGAAACTGTGAAGTTGAGGTCGTCATTTCTGCAGGAAATGACACGGTCCGAAGAAGTGCCATGCAACACCAGTTATTGCCACCCGGCTCACCCAATTCCAGTGCTTGTATCACTCCGGATGCAACTCCAGCAAGAAAAATAAAAACCTCCAGGGAATCTGGAGAATCGAAACGGGAAAGGAAAGCAGCCAAAACTCTTGCTATCATCACCGGTAAGCTATTCTTATGTCAATGAAGTTACCTATATCTTAACGTATGAGGCATGTCTTCTCAACATTGTTCTTCATCTTTTGATTCAATTTACAAAGGCTACCGGTTGGCTACCTGTCAGTTATTTTTCCGTGCAACTTTTACTTTGGTAGTGGTTACTTTCCCTAGTTACCTAAATATATAAGATGCATTGCATGTAGAGGTACAAAATAACTTTGGTATTAGCTTTCTTGTGTTTTCTTTGTAAACGATTTTATTTTTCTACTGATAGTTGGTCTGGTTAGATCGATTTCTTTATCTTTCTTTATCTCTTTATTTAGCCATCTTTCAACGTATGTATAGGTAGTATTAACAATTCAAAACCGAAGGATCTTGAAATAGCCGAGACTGGCTACGATTTTCAATGTATTTAAAGTGCTTATCTAAATATTACCAACCTTCCTCTGTAAGTAAAATTAGGGTATTTAAATCTGTACCTGGAATTTAAATAGTGACAAACATTCAATACTTTTTGCACACTTCTGCGATTAAAAAAATCTGACTTGTGTATGTCGTTAAATTACCTGAATATATCCAGGAAGGACCTAGCTGAAAGCACAACTTAACGTGGAATAGAATACTAATGTCAAGTTTACCTATCCATAACTTTTCATCATCCCTGTTATACACTAGTTTTTGCCCTAGTTATGCAAAACAATATTCCTTAAAATTACTCCATGCAATTCTGGAAAGGCTTTAAGTGGCTTGTTTTATACCACTAAGTAGCTCTAGCATTGATTCTTACGATAATGGATTTTGTTTGAGGAAACATTTGAGCCACGCGAGGTAGGAGCCAAATAAAAGGTTCATTGCATTGGCAAGAGAGAGGAATATGCTTACTACTCTATTGCTAACAGTGCATGTACAAATTCTACTATACAGATTATTGCTGAAAAGTAAAAGGACTAAAAAAAACAACACATTTACCAGACAAAGCCACTGTCGTCCCAGCAGATAACTCATTTCTCATCTGTCTGCTACAGCAATCCTTGTTCAAAAGAACCTTTTAAAACCATCATTGGAATCTTAAATAGATTTGTAGCCTCTAAAGTCCTTGGCGTTGTGCAGTAAAGAGAATCTAGCATTATGCATTTCTGTGCAGAGACAAAAAAAAGTAAAAAACCACGAGAGGTTTTTTATATTTTTGTACGTAAAATACAATCCTATCCTTTTACTGGCAACTGGGTGGGATTGAAGGAGATTCACCTCCAACCTCAAATCTAAAACGACTACTAAATTTGTATTAGATTGAATGATCTGGATTTTTTCTGACTTCTAAATCTTGTCTTTTGAATTCTTTCAGGTGCATTTATATTTTGCTGGCTACCTTTCTTTGGTTTGGCTTTAGCTTTATCAATCTGTGGGCCAACATGTGAAATTTCGCCCTCCATCCTCTCTCTGATCCTCTGGCTTGGATACTTCAATTCAACACTGAATCCTATTATTTACACTATCTTCAGCCCCGAGTTTCGTCTTGCTTTTAAAAAGATTCTATTTGGAAAGCAGACGAGGAAAAATCGAGCTGTTGCCGTCTAAACTGCAAAAAAGAGATTCGAGTGCCTAGATAAATATAAAATTTAACTTGCTATAAGTTATCAAAAAATGAGATCTAGATCTGTTATCATTTTACGATGGTGTGGTAAGCAGCTACTACAAGTTAAGCTGTAACGAATTTAAGTCAACCAACTATATCAATAGTCTAACTCTCTCAAGTAGCCAAATGATGTTTCTACAAGTTTTAAAGTAGGCGTAAGTAAGTAAAAAATAAAAAACAAGAGACCTGAAAAGCTGCTGCTCTAAACTTTACATGGTGAATCAATACGGTGCTTCAATGTTGACTTTGGAGAAAGTAGTTTTACCAAATGAATACTATTCACTGCTAGTACCGTTATATATATCTCTGTCAATGTGTGTAATCATTATCCCTTCAATTAATTCCACAAAGAAAAAGATATCACTTGAGGAAGTCGCTCCGCTTGAGCCCCAAGGAGCCCTTCCTCAGGTATTATAAGAATGCTGTGATTTTTTGTTCTTGAAGATGTAAACAATAAAAACCTATTGAAATAAAATCTCTCTTTTCTCGAATGCAACCTTAAGCCTCCTTACAAATGTATAAATTGCAGAAAAAAACATCCAATATTATCATTTCATTTCATCTTGTGAGTGTAATGAGGAGAAGCATCTATTTTCGTAAATTCATTCCAATTTCATCTTAACTTCATCGTAGTTTTAAATTGCAATAAGCTGTAACTGTTTGTTGTGCAGAACAGGCATTGCATCACCAAAACTAACAAAGATTTCAAAACGCTTGTTTAATCATCTCAAATAAGATTAATGTCCTTTTCAATTTCCAGGCCATCCTTTCACTATTTTGCATTCTGATTGGACTAAAAGAAAGTAAAATCTTTAAAGGTAGACTAGAATAAGTTTAAAGGTGTAAATCAATCTTTTCCAGGCTTGCTTTTAATAGTTTGCCAGCTGCAGCTCATCCTCTGGATTGTGAAACAACCGTAGTCAAACTCATCTAAGTTACCCCAAAGAATAAAAATGACAAAGGGACAAAAAGTAATGAGTCTAATGTCGTCACTCCAGTTGCAATTAGATCATCCCATCTAGAACGCTGACATCTGAGAAATGAGATCTGGTAACGAAGTCATCAAGGAAGCGAATGAACCATCACTTTCCCTATACTTCGGTGTAAACGGCTATATGAACCCCTATTTAATATTATCGCATCCTTCCTTTCTAAAGACGGTCTGTCATTTATCAAAATCCTGAGATGGAATTTCATCCTTACCACGTAAGACAAGGTGAAGAAATATACAAGTGGAACTTATCTTTAGTCCGCCAAATGAGAATTGACATTATTACAAAGGAGGAATGGTAAAGCCTGTAAGACAAAGAGCAAAAGAGGCTAAGCTAAGGAGTTTTATGAAAGACCTCTGCAAGAACTCATCCAATGGTTCTAATTATCCAGAATGTCACAATTTTTACGCAGCGTAGTTCTCTACCTTTTCAGTAGCAAAGATGCTTCATCTTTCACTCCATTTATAATAGGAGGGATGAACGTTCTTCAAGAGAGTTAGGAAATTCTCTACTCATCATCAACAAGTTTTGTTTCCCCTGTTGCTCGTGGATTCACTCAAACTTATACAAAAATGATATATTTATAACGAAGTTAATGCGGGTATGGCTAAGAGACAGTATAAGACGCGAGGAATCGGCTAAGAAGGTTTGTTCACTTCCGTTCCGTCATCCACCAACACTTTCTGCACTACTCACCCTGACTTTTCCCTTTTAGTATCAAATCAACATTTTTCATACCAAAATATTACAGTAACCAACAGTCGATATGCGAAGGAACTTTTTCTTTAGTCTATATAGTACCCTTTAAGATATTTGTTTTACCTAAGTTTAGATAAAAGTTTTTACATATATATAGATAAAAGAGTGTCATATTTGATGCCAACCATTCACCGACAGTTTTGAAACTCTTGTAGGCGTGAAACTATTAGTTTTAATGTACCTTAATAGCTTCCTTCCTGTATAGGAGGGCGTCGCCTTTACTTCGTTGTTTTTGTAGGCTAGACTGTTAAAAACGAAAACGAAAGTATTGATTTTGTATTAAAATGAGCTTCAGATCTAAAACCAAAAACTACTGTGCTGTCACTTTTTTAAACTCTTAGGTAAACTTTCTCAAATAGCAACCTGTGGAAAGATATAGATTTATGGGTAGAATTGATCAACTTTAACCTGCTTTGATGACTCTTCCAAATAACTAAGTAGAAACTTGAATTTTAGAAACAGTAAGTCGAAGGGGAAATTCAGTTTTTCACATTTCAATCCTACAATACTCTGAAACATCTTGAAGCGTAATCATTTAAATATTAAGCATCCGGCTATCGACCATTCAAACCATATCGCAATCAGCCATTATCAACAAGTATTTATAAACCTTCTTACAAGCTCTAGCCTCCAACTATCCAACCATACTTATTCAGTTCAAGCTTTGATAGGCGAGGTCTTCGAAATGAAGAAGCACCTTTACCTTTCCTTAGTCTCTGTTGGAAACTGGGACGACTACCCGTCGAAGCGTTTCCTTGTAGAAAGCGTGCGCTGCTTGTGGGATGAATGGGATGATTGATATCCGTAATATGGCCTTATCTTACTCGAGATAAACCACCTTCTGATTCACACAGCTAACCAAAACCTAACTTTCCACCTAATCTTTCTTCCAAAATAAAGAAAACTTCTTACGAATGAAATGTGACTTTGACGAGTGAAAATATTGACTTTGATGTGTGAATAATATGGGAACTTTTGCTTTCAGAAACTTCCTTTTATTTTAATAAAAAA
>JAQFZX010000144.1:0-87632 GCA_034682405.1 Hydroisotoma schaefferi
TGCAGCATTGAGGCTAGTATTGAGCTACCACTTACTTAACTTGCAGCATTGAGGCTAGTATTGAGCTACCACTTACTGAACGTGTGCGCTGAAACTACCATTGAGATTGAGCTACCACTTTACTTGCAACAGTGAGGCTACCACTTCTCATTTAAGCTAACCACTTGGAGAACTGAAGCTACACCACTCATTTTAGGCTACCGCTTTCATTTAAAGTCTAGATGAGGCATGTATAAAGCTCTAAGTATACCAATTCTGTGTTCAACATAAAGCTCTTATCTCCACTTTACCGGTAGTGCCCTTACTCCTTAGTCCTGTCTTACTAAGATAATTAACCCAATCACTGTCAGCTTCGCGCACCGCGCTCCTACATGATGAGATTGTCCGACCAACTTTTCCCTTTAGTGATCTTACACATCGAAGATACAATCAACCCCGTCTGCTACCGCGCTCTTTCATGTAGACTGCATTACATGTAATTGGTATATGGGAATTACAGAATTCCAGATCCAGCTACCACTCAGATGCAGCTATCATGCATGCATGCAGTAGAGATGAAAGCTATGGAAATCTGAGGCGAGACTTTGTCTAAAAAGTTTGAAGGAATATGCAATAGAGCCTATAGTATAATGGTGACATATACACAAGAATTATAAATAAACACCAGATAACAACACGTATTTATTTTATTAATACTTTCACGCCAAACTGCTATGCCGCTTTACTTTGGCTGTATGAATGAGCAGACGCAACTCAGCTTTCGAGTAGGAGGACAGGAAGAGTCAAACAAATGGAACTTTAACTTCAAAACTAACACAGCCAAAAAGATCAAGTTATTTAGGGTGGTTTGGGTTGATTGGAGTTTATGTTAGTGATCTGATCAAGTGATCATGATCAAAGGACCCATCCAACTTTCGCAAATCCCTTAATATGTACCTTACCACTACTCTGTCTATACTACCATGGAAGGCGTTTAAGAGTAGAGGAAAGAGGAGTAATAAAATCTACATGCATATGCATGTATTTTATAAAGAAAACAGAATACGGCATGAACTTTCATTGAAGCAGGTCTTGAATTGATACAATTTGCAATTCTATGAACTGATTGCATAAAGCAGCTCCAGCTCCAGTCATTCCTCGTCTTTCTTAACCTTCCCTAAGGTTTTTATACTCGAATTAAAATATAGTAAGGTATCCTGAACACTGCATGCATTGCATCTTGCATCCCAATTCCCCGACCATAAACCGCCCTCATTAATTAAGCCGCACATTATCCCATACAAGTTGAAGGGGGTCTCCCATGTTAAGCATACTTCAAAACATCATTTGTTCCTGCATATGCCGCGGCTTATGGTCAGAGAATTCCGATAATATCTCCATATACTCAAAAGAGGCTTTTCGGTAAAAACTACTTCAATTTCCCTAATTAATCCTTCAACCGTTCCTCTCTTCATGAGAGAACATCAATTCAAACATTTCGTATCTTTCAACCTAAAATCCATAAATTCAGATGGAAATAAATACCCATGAAAGTCCGATATTCGGCCTACCACCGTGCCGTGTAGCTCGGCCCGATCTCACCAGCCTTTCTCCCACGAAGCCTACCAACCAAGCCTACTAGTACTAGCCATCTCCAACAACAGCCAGGGATGTCCTTATTTCCCTAAAAAAAAAAAAAAAACCTGCTGAGTGAGCTGATGATGATTTCCTCTTTCAGACGAACCCTAACGAAGTGGCTACTTTTACAGCCAAACAACTGTCTCCATGGGTTTCCTCCAACCTACTCCCGAGGCAGCTGATCCCGAACAAAGAACCACCAACCGATAATCTTTCACTTATCTTTTTTCGATAAGTGAACTTCCGTCACTTCAGCTATGCTCATCAGTTGAAAGACTCAAAACTGTCACTCTCTCCTGATCTCGTCGCATCATCCGATTAAAGTTATATATGCCAACTTGCGACACTAAGACTAAACATAAACGCATACGCTTCACTCATCAACAATATTAAAACAGTCAGTAATTAATATGAATATCTAGTGCTCACTCAATCAAGATAAGTGCTTATCCAGCACCCCCACCTGCTAGATAAGCGTTGGGGGGTTATCTCGTAACTGTGGGAGGGTACATTTTCATTTCCCTCTCTGCCGTATTCACTTATCTGCCAAGCTCATCTTGATCTTGATTCTTGACTGATAACCTCATCCATCGGGTGGTTTCTTGGTGAAAGTGTTTTCATTTTTGCGATTGATACAATTGGGAGAAAAATGACGGACCGTGCGTAATAAAGCCGAGTATTCGTACTTTTTACGGATAAATCATAATTATAATTAAACTAGACCTACACGGCTCATGAAATTGAAGAAAACATGGTTGATTTGATTTGCGGAATTTAATTGGTTTTATTTTGGTCAGTATTAATTGGAAAGGATGTGCTGTGTTGGTGAATGGATTTTAAATTCGGATTTTTACAGACTTTGAAAAAAATTGTTTATTAAAAAATGTTTCGAATTTGTTAGTTTTGTTCAGAAAGATGTGGACTAAATGTACTCTAAACTTGAGAAAGATGCATGGTCTATGCATCTATGGTTCCTTGTAATTTTGCTTAGTTTTGTTACTACTCAATTATTTAATTAACAACTTCCCATGTTTATAACGTTTTTTGCACCTCTTGATTGATGATGAAGAGTGTGCTCTGTCCGTTTGCCCTTCATTGTTAATTTTACTGTTTAATTTTACATGAAAAAGTGACTGTATTTATGGTCCTAATACAGTCACAGTAGGGTTAAGTAATTTAATTTTAATTCTTATGTATGGAAACTAACTACTAATTGTCACGGAAACATAGCATGATAAGCATAGGTTATCATACGAAGCGTGATGAAATAGAAGAGCTCACATCGGAACAAAAACTACAATTTTTCCTAGTCATTACTACAGCCATCAGAACAGAAGCCACACTTATGAGTAGTTTGTATAACGTTTGAATCTTTCAATATAATGTGTTCAGAGTGAAACCGTGCGTTGTTTAAAATTACTAAAGTTCAAATCCCGTTTCTCACGTCATGAATTAAATGCGCTATTACATGGATGACCATTTATTTAACCTATGGAGATATATAGCATTCTCAGTTAAAGTATCTGTAGTTAGTACTTAATTACTAGTTTAAATTAGTGATAAGGCTTAGCAAGGATGACCCAAACCTGACCAAACTGTTTAAAGGTCAATTTGAATCTTCTTGAACAAAATGGAAGTCCAAATGATTAACTCAGAGGTGAAAAGGAAATGGTTGAAGTCAAAAGGTTCACGTGTACAACTGGATTGTCTTATCTTTCAATAATATCCTGCCACTGAATGGGGTCTATAGCATCAGTGTTGCAGTGGCACTGCCCAGAATGCTCTCATATCAATCCCACCGAACTGTCGAGATGTCTTCAGTGCGGAATTGGTAGGAAGATAAGCCAGTCTTCGGATTCCGTGGTTCCTGGACTTATCGAACAACCCCCTTATCAAGCTCAGAATAAGTTTAATGAATCCATTGACACAGATGAGACATCTCTGCTCTCCCTATCAGCTCACAACATTTCTACAAATAGCAACCAGTCCGTATCCTTCGAATGTCTCCTTGAAGAACCCACAACCACTGAATGGTATTATAATGCTTTAATAATGTATGTACTTTAATTGGGGGATAGCTTTCCGTTTTTATTACAGGATGCAAATATTATTATAATTCTTTGCAGCACAACCCATGAAAACATCTCCAGAGAAATTGTCCAGTCTCCAGACTCTGCAGGGGGACAATCCATCAGCTTAGGAAGTCCTATATGTGGTTCCAACTCAGTGCCGGATGACTTTAAGACTCTAGAGACCCTTTCCCCTGGAAAGCTATTTCAAAGCACCTCAAGTGGTCATTGCTCAGACGACGATGACCTCTTTATATCATTTGCGGACGTTGAAAGCTCTGTGGTTGATATTCTTAGTAAGAGCACGTCCAATGCTACGATTAGTCTATTTAAAACGGCTAAATCTTCCTTTAATCCTAACCAAGAGAGGAAGAATGGACGGCACAAATCATTCGAAAACATGAAGGTTCAATCATCTAGTCTCAATACGCTGCCTCGCCATGACTTCTCAAATCTGGAGCATAGCAAACCGTATCAAGGAAATGTTTTAACTCGATCTGCCACAGATTCTAGTATTCCAAGTGAAAATTATAGCTTTATGAGTTGTCCATCTCCTAGCAAAATCCAGATTATTAGCAGGAGTTCGTCTCTGAAAGATGGCCACATGCGAAGGGAAACGAATAACGAATTTAAAATTTTTAATTCCGATAGTATTCTGTCAAAAGGATGTATTCGCGAAGCGATGGTGAAAAGTCTTAAGTGCCCTTATGCTCAAAAGGAGGAAAAAGTTGTGAATATATTCGCACAGAATGGTAAAAATATACCGCCCACTCCTAAAAGTACTGAAAACAGTAACGGTTGTACACCAGCAGCTGAAAACGAAGAGCTATGTGGTCTAACTTTTGAGAAAAATTCTGTACGTTTTTCTAATAGTCCCCCTGCCAATTCGAAATTGAAAGACCAACGATTGAATCTACACCAAACAAATTCTGCCCCCGTTATGACCAAGAAACCTTCAAGTTCCGTGACTTCTCCTACTCAAAATCAGGAAACAAAGTCTCTGAAACCGTTGAAACCCGTTGTAGATCCACCGGAAATTACCTTGCCGCTGAATACTCAGATTGATTCTGCAAGTTTTAAAGAAACTGAAAGACCAAAAAGTCAAATTTTAGCCCAAGTAAACTGTGTGGAAAATTATGAAAATATTGTTTCTAATTGCATTCCATCTCGTGGCACAAAGTATTCTAGAAAGTTACATATGAAGCAGTCCGAATGCAACAATCTTTATGAGAACGAGAAAGCGTGTGCAAAGATATTGAAGGGATCTGATGAGTCCAAAAGGCTGGCAAACGAGGATAAGACTGGGAATCCTACACACACAAATAAGGATTCGGCTTCTGAGGAAAGTACGAGCAGTGCCAACGGGCACAACGGAATCTCATTAAGTTGTGGAACGTACGACTCAGTGGCCACACGTCGGTCATCCTTACCTTCTAATGGTCCATTGAGTTTGGATGAGGATTTCCAAGATCTAGCTGTTTTAAAAAGGTGGACTTGTACGCACTGTACGCTGGCAAATGACCGTACCCTGTCCAAGTGTGAAGCTTGCGGAACTCCTTTGCCTAATTTTGAACCTCAAATCTTGCCCTTGTCCAGAAGCGTCGAGAAAGGAGGGAAGAATAGGGCGAGGAAGAAACTCGAGCGCCCAAGATCTGTTGCAGTTGCAGAATATTGGCCTTGTCCATTATGCACTCTGCAAAATCCTTTGTATTTGGTCCGTTGCCAGGCGTGTCATTGGGATAAATGCAAAGAGTACAAGGTAAGTGGGCTGTAGTAACTTGTTATATTTGTTTATTAAGCCTAATTATTGTTCTTTGGTATTTAAATGTGCCTTACTTCTCAGGGAGCAAATGGCTACATTAAGAAGAAGTGGTCTTGTTCCCAGTGTACTTTTAAAAACCCTATGAAAACTGCCACTTGTGAAATGTGTCAAAGTTCGAGGAAGCTAACGTCCGCGTCTGGATCATCTTCAATGCCAACAACTGTTTCCGTTTCTAAAAAGGGCACCAAACATAAATATCAAGACATCGTTTCGTATTGTCTAAAAAGTGGAGATCTATTTGTGGACGATTCTTTTCCACCGGCTTCTAAATCTCTATATTACAATCCGAAATCTGCTCCTGGAACCGTAGATCTGGTTTGTCAATGGATGCGACCGAAAGACATTGTCACCGAGCAAGCGAGTGAAAGTGTTGCGTGGGTGGTTTTTCGGACCCCTTTACCATCAGATATATCACAAGGTAAGTCAGCGTTGACGCTTGATATTATTATATTCGGAGAAATCATTGTCGCCCTTAAGAGTTGATAACCCAACCCGTCGTTCTGTTAATCGAAAAGGTGTTTTGGGAAATTGCTGGCTGCTAAGCGCACTTGCTGTCATCGCTGAACGAAAAGAATTGGTTGAGAAAATATTAGTAACAAGAGAAATATCTACCGTGGGAGCTTTCATGATTCGGCTATGTAAGGATGGCTCTTGGACCACTGTGATAGTAGATGATCTTCTACCTTGTGATAGACGGAAGCGTCTTGTTTACTCGCAGGTAAACTTTGAAACGCCGAAGTGTACTCCCATCGTTAAGGTGTCCCATTTTTTATAACCTTTGTCCTTCCTTTACATTCAGGCAAAAAGAAGGCAGCTATGGGTCCCTCTGATTGAGAAAGCTGTTGCTAAAATTCATGGATGTTACGAAGCGTTAGTATCTGGACGGGCAATAGAAGGACTTGCTACCCTTACTGGGTGCCCTTGCGAAAGTATTCCTCTACAGGTACGTTACTACACTATTAGCAAATCGGTGTCTTGTGCTAGATATCTGATTCGAAAATATTTTCTTTTTAGAGTGGAGCAGACGATGATCTAGATCGAGATTTAGTATGGGGTCAACTTCTTTCCTGCCATGCTGCCCGTTTCTTGATGGGGGCGTCTTGTGGAGGTGGAAACATGAAGGTGGACGAGGACGAATACAGAGAAAAGGGCCTTCGCCCAAGGCATGCATATTCAGTTCTGAATGTAGATGGATCAAATGGTTTGAGGTAGCTTTACATTTTAGTGCACATTCGGAATATTTTCAGTTAAGTTGAAAGTTTATTGTAAGCTTAATTGTTTCTCTGTGGGTTAATTTTAGGCTACTTAGACTAAGGAATCCGTGGGGTCGTTATAGCTGGAAAGGGGAATGGAGTGACTCCTCTCCTGTTTGGTCTCCAGAACTTCGAGACAAATTAATGCCTCATGGAGCTGACGACGGTGTATTTTGGATATCATTTGATGACATGTTAAAGTAAGCTATAACTATGTGTATTTATACCGTAAAACCTCGTGATGTGTTGTTTTTGCTTTTTCCAAGTATTTTTGCTTATAAGTTATGTGTTCTCTGT
Source organism: Hydroisotoma schaefferi (assembly GCA_034682405.1). Lineage (NCBI taxonomy): Eukaryota > Metazoa > Arthropoda > Collembola > Entomobryomorpha > Isotomidae > Hydroisotoma > Hydroisotoma schaefferi. Next base: position 7,059 of record JAQFZX010000144.1, read on the forward strand.
TAGATATTTTGACTGTATCGATGTCTGCAAAGTACGTCATGGGTGGCATGAAAGAAGGCTACAAGGTATACTGCCTCCTTCTGCTGACCTTCAGCATCTCTCTTGTATTTTGATAACAGTGATGGAAGCTACTGAAATAGAAATATCATTGTTTCAAGAAGGGCACAGGTAAGCGTTCTTTAATTTCTTGTCCATACATTCATTGAATTACAGTAGGATATCATTGATATGCTTATATTTCAGAAATTCAGAAAAATCTCAGCGATCTCAACTTGATCTATGCGTTGTTCTTTTCCGCGGTCTTGAAACTAGCCAAAGTGATTCACAAAAACTCGTGCTTGGTCGTCTAATAGAGCATTCTAAGCGTCAAGTGAGAGGATTCGTTGGTTGTCACAAAATGATTGAGCCTGGATTTTACCTTGCTGTACCCCTAGCTTTCAACCACTGGCACAATGGTAGTAAACCATTTTATAACTTACTTCAATGGTTCAAAATTATTTATAAAGAGAGTTATTTTCAATGATATGTGTATACGAGCAGGAGTCGAATTGCCTTACCCTGGATATGTGATGTCTTTGCATTCTTCAAAAAAAGTGTTATCTGACCAAATAGCCCCTCCTCCATACATGCTTGCAGATGCCATAATTCGATTAACAATGGAAAGAGGTCAACGCCACGAAGGCCGAGAAGGAATGACCGCTTATTATTTGACCAAAGGCTGGGCCGGTCTGGTAGTAGTAGTAGAAAATCGGCATGACGATAAATGGATTCAAGTGAAGTGTGATTGTCAAGAAAGTTATAACGTTGTTTCAACCCGAAATCAGTTGAAGACGGTTGATGCTGTGCCTCCTCTTCATAGGTAAACATTGCTTTTGATTTACAGTAGAATTTGAACTTAGTTATACTCTTTACTTACTTAAAATACTACTCTACGTTAAAATATAACTTTTTAATTATTTTGCCCCTTTAAAGTACAATTTCAAAATGGTTTACTTGTAAAATTTCAGGCAAGTAATAATAGTTTTGACACAACTAGAAGGAAGCGGAGGATTTAGCATTGCCCATCGGCTCACTCATCGTCCGTCTCTAACCAACGGCTTGCACGACTGGGGACCCTCTAGTGCGGATCATTGGCCGATAGTTGGTCTAGATGTAGAAGGTCTCCACGCACCACGTCCTATTTAAGGATGCGTCAGTGATTTAGGAACTATAAAATACAGAATCTGTCTATGAAGAACCTTTCATGGCCATAGTTTTTTAAAACAATGGATCAATATATCTCAATTTTCTAAGAAGTTATATATCAGAACGCATTGTAAACGTAGTACATATTTAAGATGTACACTCATCTCAATCACAACTAAACTTATTTTACAGCTACTACAAAATCCATCCGTTACTGTATAGAAATCATAATTTTCCATTCACAGTAAATTACTTTATTTTGCTGACAATAATTTGCTGGCTAGTTGTAATTGTAAAATATGGTTGTTATATCCGCTGTGCAAGAGCATTGCTGTCAATTGTAGGTATGGCATTTAAATTTTGCTCAGCCTAAAAAATATGACTCCCGGAGTCCCTGCCCTTTGACTAGTAGTTTTTAAAATGTTTCTATATGCAAAGTTAAAACATGGTTTAACTATTATTATTTATTAACCTAAAATCGCGACCATATCCCGCTCATACTAAAATACCAATAACATACAGCAACCCCTAATTTAACCTTAACCTTTTGTATTATGTAAAAGGAGGTCTTTCGTTTTTATCCTGCGGGATGGACTATTTAAGGTGATCTATTTGCATGTGGTCAGATTAACAAAGCTTTAGAATATTTATATCTGATACAGTGGGTTATCTCGCTGTTTAAGTGAAATTATTTTAAGCATGCTGACCTTTTCCCACGAGGATATTAGCGATGAAATTAGAATTTGGAAAGGGTGCTGAAATGATCGTTTATTTTTCTGCAAAAACTAGATAAGAAATATCACTTGCTACACAGGTTTAAAGTTGAATGGTTTAAAATTAAAGGAGACCCTAATCCGCTCACACTTAACACGAATGAATGCCGAAAAAGTGATCCATCGCAGGCTGCAGAAGTATTAGATGCGAATAAATAGGAATGTAGGTGGCTAATTTTGATCAGTTTATTTCTAATGTATCTCATTTATTACAACAAGACACAGTCGTAGTCTCGTAGTGGTAAGTATTTATGTATGATCTGAAAGGGATTAATTCAATAGCAGCTTCCATTATTAATAATCTGGGATTTTTAACCCTCTTAATAGTTGACTGAATCTTAAATAGAATTACAATTTGTTAGTTTATTTCTTAAAAGGTGTACTTGACGGGTGTGTAAGTTAATTTAAATCTTACATAGCTGTAGATAATCTTATTGAATCTCTCTTGATCTTACGCCTCATGAGAATTAATGTCCGTAGGGTAATTTCCACACATTTATTTCTGTTTGTAGCTTCATACTTCAAAATCTGTACCGTCTTTATCTTTAACCTTTAACTGTTTGTATTAAAAAGCCTATACACTTTCGTACTCATCCTGCTACTTACTCTATGTTGATAAGTTTCTGCTTTTAAAATGTATATTTTTGAGCTTAAGAAATATTGTGAATTTGTTTGTTTAACACTGTAATTCAATTTATTTCTACGTGAACCAAGGTTTGACAAAGCTGCAATACAGCTATGGCTTTACGCCAACGCCTGTACTATATATGCCCAGTTAAGTCTTCCTGGTACCCTTGAAAGGTGTAATTATCATTAGCCGGTTAAAGGGGATCTCATAGGAAAACTTTAAAGTCGTTAATAAACGTGTATTATGAAAATAGCTCAAAGCACCTCGACCTTATATTTAGATTTTTACGCTTACCTGTAATAATGTTAATCAGTTGTCAGTTTTTAATTACATCTTTTGTGTCACCAGTAATTGTACAAACCGGAATTCATTAAAGTTGGGCGACGACGCTGTCTGTAAAATGATATTGCGATTGTATAGTTTTATTACCGTTGAACTGATCAATTTCGTTTTATCAAATTCTGCATGCTTTGTGGTTGCTGACTGGCTGGGTTTAGGATGAAAAGCGATGGTTCGGCAAAATTAAGAGGTACAACAAAATTGAACTTTAAAGGATAATTTTAATTTTGCAGTTAGTATATTGGGTAAATGAATCAATAACTGCGAGTTTTAATTGTACAACGAAAGTTTATTTTCATTGAAAATGTCATCATTTAGAGTAGAGAAAATACTAAAGTTAGTACACGAAATAATGCTGGTTAAACCCACTAAAACGGATTGAGTTATCTTATTACAGTAAAAAATTAAAGGATAGTTAGTCAGACTTTGCATTCAACATGAAACAGCTTATTTAATTTGATAGCTCTCATGACTATTCCTTGAAGCAGGGATTGCCCTAAGCTATTTTATTACAATTTTTTAATTCTTAGTTTGGATTTAAAATTTAAAGCCCTGTTGGGCTACGGTACATTTGAATGGGATAACAGAAATATTTTACTTTGGTTTCTTTGTTACTTTGTATATAAGAAAAGAACAAAAAACACGTTTGTACAGTAGCTGTCCTAGGCTGAAAATTAAATGCCATCGTTTTATTTATCAGAATTAGCCATTTTAACCAAGAAACAGTTAAATCATTAAAAAAGGAATAATTTTTAAACGGCTACCATTGTGAGAAACTACGATCATATTTAGAACGAAGCCTACTATTTCTGAGTTATTGATGAGATTTACTCAATAAATGCGAGTTGAAGTCATAAACATTAGTGCAGGACTCCCCACAAATGTTACATCTCCATTTATTGGACTCGGAATGGCAACCCTTGTGCAAAAAGTATAATGTCTTGTCTGGAAATGTAATCCCACAGTAAACGCATAAATATTTGCCACAGTACGGAAATGGAAGTCCCCGTCGACCCGTCGCGGTTAAGGTTTCGCTTCCATTCGACGATGAAATGGCTTCTCCGTCGCATGACTAGAATAAAACATCAGTAAATCACCAACCCAGTTTAAAAGAAGTGTTTTTATGACGTACAATTAGTTGAAAATGTAGTAAGTAACTACAGCGAATCCCAAATTCAAAAGAGCCTATTTTATGCTTGATTTTGTGCATCCTTGATAATTATGCATAGAGGATTTACGATTTAAAAATAAAAATTGCGACATTGATTGTAGGAATATTGACTCATGCATGCAGACACAATACTGACCTGATTTTGAAGGGCAGTATTAGTAGAAAGATCTGAGGTGCTGTCACTTCTATTTCTTGAAGAGAATCTTGATTTATCACCAGAAGTCTGAGACTTTTCTTTTGACCTCCAATCTTCCCGTAATAGCGATGTCAATGCAGAGACCTTTGCTACGGTCGAAGAAATATTTTTCGGACTATGGTCCGATCTGAAAAATGTAGTTATAAAGCATCAACATAAATTTCAAATAATTGCTACAGGTTAAAGTCTTGCTTTGCAAACCTGTACGAGGTTCCATTTCCGGATGAAAGATCCTCTGGCATGTCTTGGATATCATCGTTGACATTCAGTAAATGTTTTGGCCTATATCCGCTCGACTCTTCCAAGGAGATATCATCTATCAACTCCTTTTTAACCACAATGGTTACAAGGTCAGAGCTGGATGGTAAGTTGGAGCTGGAATCGGACTGAGGAGAAATGGTTTGCGTTGGGGTGGCGTTTCCCTTACCTTTATGTTTATTTGAACGAGTTATACAATCTTATTTGAAAAGTGATTTGAAAAAGTTGGGTTATGCATGAATTGCACGGTTCAGTTTACCATGCCGTCTTTCATCTTGATTGAAAGTATAGCTGGAGTCGGCAGTGAAGGCAAAATGAGCTGGGTAAGGAGAATTTGATGAAATTTCTATTTGAGGAACAAGGAAATGAGATGGAATCATTGATGAATCGCTGCTTTTTTCACGATCCTCGAATCCAAGTGCATGAGCTAATTCACTAAACTCTCCATGATTAGTTCGACCTGGCGATCCCAACGACCTTCCGTTGGAAGAGCACAATAACGAAGGGGAATGTGGCATTGGATTATCTAGGTCGATCCCGTGCCTGGAGTAAAAGTGAACTCGCAGGGATTTCATTGAGCCTGAGAAACCAAAAACAATTGATTTAATAAATGAGGATAATTGGCCTTTAAACCAATTTTAAGATAGTGTTGAGGCGTTGGTCGACAGTGACCTGCTTTGTAGGAGCAAAGGGGACAAGCTTTCACCATATCTTGGGATCCTCCAACATGCTCGTTCTGAAAATGTGCCCTCATTGCTATTTGTCTTTGGAATCCCTATTTCATTTGTAGAATATTAACTTCTCTTCTACAATACCGATTACTTGTATGCATATGCTTAACCATGAATATGATATAATCTAGCATGAGCCATAATTAAATAAAGCGTACTTTGTTACATATTGGACAACGGAATGGAAGTAGCTTTGAATGAGTAGCCATGTGTTCGGCAAGATGATCCTTGCGAAAGAATCTAATAAAAAGATAAACTGTTTTGAGCGAATAATTATGTTACAACGATCTCAGAGAGTACGATACGATACAGTATTTTATTTTAGGTTTACCTTTTCTGGCAAATTTTACACTCAAACGGTTTGATACCGGAATGACGCATGCGATGCCGTCTCATATTTGCTCCGTTTGAAAATCTCATATTGCAAACGTCACATTCAAACATCTTCTTGGAGGAGTCCTCAGACTTCATATGGACAGAGTCTTCACCATCTCCATCAGGTCCCATTTCAGCATCTGAATTCTGCATTACGGTGTAAAATTATATTGAAAAACGGTTCTATTTGAGCATTATTCCAACTAAAAGTATATAAGTAGTAAAACTTTGATGCGACTGAAGACCTCGACGTGCACTTTGGTGAATGTATATGGTTCACGGATTTGAAATAAATTGAACTTAATCCTGGCTGTTTATCCCTAAGTACAAAAGTTTCAGGAATGCTTAGGTCCGGAAATATAAATCTAGAATCCACTATTATCATTAGTTCGTATTCAACGAAGACTCGTAAAAACCCAAAAAAATTATAGTTTTTACTTCTTAGCGTTTAACACACAGCGTCTCAGATCTCACACCTAATATTTCCATCCGATATCCTGACCGTAAGTTGAGGTGTGTTAAGAAATGAATCTACTCTAGTTTAGTAAAATGAATGTAACCGGAAATTGAGTTAAGGTATGGTTACATTTCGGAAATAATTAAATAGATCCTGGTCATAAAAATGGTTCTAGATTTTTGCCGTTTTTTTTATAGATTACTATAGTAATTTTGTAGACATTCATTGGTTAACTATCCAACGTCTAAAGTAACTTATATTATTTACCTCTTCAGAAGTAAGAGACGCAGAGATGCCACTCTCTTTAGCAGAGACATCGACAGAGTCGTCGTCATCTTGATCTTGACTGTTATCATCTACATTTAGCATCTCTTTGTTACCTCCATGGCAGATTAAGGACATAAGCGATGGACTTGACTTAATAGAAGATAAGGTGTTGTTGTTTGGTTCTTTCAGTCTGGTTTTCTTAGGTAATATGACATGATGCATCGGTTCCTCACCACTAGAATCTTCTCCAGTTGATCCTCCACTGGAATGCATTCCAGTAGACCCACCACTCCCACTGACATGGGAGAGTTTTGACATGGTATCCCCAACAGAATGGCGTAATTGAACTTTAAATTGGGTCTCACCAGACATTCTTGGCAGAAGTGCTGTCTTTTTGCATTGAAAACGATGAGATGATTTTTTTGTCTTGCATTCTCTTCAAAATATTCAAGGAAAATGCATTTTAGGGATGTTGATGATAAGCCGTATAATATTAAAATAAATCCGACAAGAGCAACGCAGTTAAATTTGTTCTCAAAATTTTTAAAACGAAATTGAAAATAATTTTACAATTTCAAAAGTATAAATCTGCCGTTATTATTTCATGCTAATTTTTTGAAAAAATCATTTCCTAAGCACCCGAGAACTATATAGCTACTAGATATATGTCGCTAATAGCTATATATATGTTTAAAACTAGCTATATGTCGCTTCCGGTTCTATGTGTCGCACTCATTTATGGATTGCATAATTGTGGAATCTTCTTTCATACATGCTTAGTTAGAGCAGGCAGGCAACCATGCTTTACATAATTAAAATGACCAACAAAAACGCTTGCTATGTTAAATTATCAGCTCTTCTTTTTCATCTCAGTAAAAATGCAAAAATATACTAAAACGCTAACAAGAATTTGGGAAGGAAAAACCAAAACAATTCCACCGTAATAGTTAATTTTTCTACAAAAGTTTTATTTCTTGGTTAAACAAATCATTGGACTATATCTGATAAATGTTTCCTGGTTAAATTTCCAAGCCCGTTTACCCTAGTTTTTGGAAACATTTTCCCCCAGCTATTGACAACTCGGACGGGTTTGGAATAAGTTTAATTATTGCGTGGAACAAAGCTAAAATGTTAGATTTCTCTTCTAACACCGTTTCCCTGAAGACGGTTTTGTGACAAACGTTGCTGTTGTAACGATCCGATTTGTTAATTTTAAAGATGTAAATCTCGAGCTAAAACTTTACGGTTAATGCATAGGTCAACAGGTAAACTGTAGTTCCTTTAACCGAAATAGCTTTTAGTTGTGAAACGCATCTTAAATCACCTTTGTCTTGGTATGAAATTGACATCATGAAAACACATTTCGACGGTGAATATTCTATGGAAAATTACAAATATTCTACAAAGTAGGGTTGGTGAAAAAATAATTTGGTGAATAAATTAATGCATACAGTTTTTAACAGCCATTTTGTGGAATAAACCCAATCGGGCATAATTAGAATCCTTTTCATATTTTTGTTTCAAATTCTAAGGAGGATTCAAGTTGTTTCTAAGTAAAGAACAAAGTTTCTTAAGTCAACTCAAGTCAAAGGCAACTTGAATTTTTGGAATTTAACGAAAGAAAGTTGAGAACCGAGTTTTAAAGCTGTAAATAGAGACATTTTAAGATTAACGCTTTCAAAACATCCTGATCAAACATACAAATCTTGGATTTTTTATGCAATACTATAGTATCAGATTTCTACCAAATGATAACCTACTAGCGCTTATGATGAAATCTATGCCTATTTACAACAACGAGTCAATCATTTTAATTGAAATGAGGTCTAAATGCATAAAAATTTCTTCTCTCAGGCCTCAGGAGAAGGGGTTTCAATGACAATACTCACTTTATTGATTCAGTTCTCTGCCTTTAAAAAGGTTCTCAAAACAATTCAAGAGCATATCATAAAGAACAGAGGACGAGTTATTTGGTTGAGTATGATCAAGAAAAAGATGTTCATTTTATGTAGTGCATCAAGAAGGACAAGGTAAAGGTAAGAATACCAGTATTAAGAATACCTGTGCTAGAAAAATAAGATCAACAGAATGAAACCAGCTTGGTATCACCAACCAAGTAACTTTTTGAAAATGTAGGTGAATAGCCATGCAAAGGTAGTACTGACTGATGAGAATCCCTAATAGCAAAAACATACTTTACAGGCGGCCGGGCAAACTTTGCAGCAACTTGCAATGCAATGCTGTTATGAAAAAGGAGCACATATAGAGGTGGCATGTTCCTCACAACCGGATGAGATGCTCTAAAAATTACCACGCTTCTAGCTCATTGCATTACTTTACTTAGATGCCATAATATACAGGCAAAGTAGTCATCCTCTAAGTTTGTTTAATTCAATCCCAGGAGCATAGTTCACATGGGCTTTATTCAAACTATGTAATTACTATCTATATTTTTAATACTCTTTTTCACTTATGGGCTAGCCTTAGTCTCAAATTAATGCAGTATTTATGTAACAACTAATTGCTCCGAAGTATAGTTACATCTCTGTTAAAATAATGTCCAATTCTTTTACTGTCAAGCATAGTATTAGTCGGAATAAGCAGGTTAATTGATATGAGAAGAAGACAGAGTACAAAAATACAATTGGTATACAATTTTTTATACAGTTCCTGCTGTTTTAAATTTGTTATGGATGAATGTATTAATTTTATTAATGATTCGTTTTGAATTGCTTTAACAGCTTTACAATTCTAGAAAATGGTTTATATAAAGTAGATGACGCGATGGCACGATGGTGGCGTGGATCATAAAAAAAAGCACAGCTCTGTCTGTTTGTATTTTAAGAATTTGATATCTCTACTCAACTGACCTTTATTGTTTTGTTTTTATTATGCTTGAATGTTAAATTTAGACCAGCCCTGTATTAAATTGTAACACTTACCTCAATAGTTAAACTAAGCTTCTGATTTTCAGCATTTATATCCAAAGCTACTTCAGCAAGCCTTCACAAGTTATCCTATTCCGTACTTTTATGCGACGGTTTCTTGCATGGCAAAATAAAATGGCACTTTTAAAATTAACTCAAACTTCAGTCCTACATCTAATGCAGGTTTCGAAAGACCATGAATAAACACTCACTGAACTTAAGTGATTATGCATATAACTTGTATTGTAATAACATGGAAGTAGACTTTTCGAGCACGAGTCACATCACAGTAGTAGTATGTCCTGAAACTTAGGTAACGTTTCTTTCCGGGAGACTATGCACAGAGAAACCGGTATCCGATCACAGCAAACTTCCTGTTAATGAACTGCCGTAAACTGTAAAAAGCACTTGTCTACGTTTCCGAATTTTACAGAGAATTCAACGATCATTTGGTACTTTTTCTAAGCCTTGTTGTACAGAAATGTTTCAAGAAGTGGGGTCCAAAAATTGTAAAAACCGAGCTGCAAAGCTAAATAACAGACCCAAGATCTGACAATGCTCGCCCGTGTGATAAGTTATAACTACTGACTGAATGCTAAAACTGTAGTATCAGCAGCAGTTCAATTATTAAGATCGGCCAATCAAGAAAAAAAATGAGCGAAAACTAAAGATGTTAAATGTTAGTTGTAGAATGCAGCAGCTAAAGCGATGGTCCTGTTTCAGGAATGGGAATAGAGAAATTACGAAGGAGGTTACACACTCGTCTGTCTGTGTGTATGCATGAAAGGAGGTTTCTAGCGTTGGTTTATGCATAGAAGTTATTGGGAACAAAGGACGTACGTTGTTGAAGATTCGCTAAACTCAGCTTACACAAGGTTTTGACTGTATCACTGGGTTAAAGATGAATTCAAGGCACAAAGTCAGTGACACTACTACTTTTACACTTCTGCTCCGACTAGTAAACGGATCGCGACAACTACACGGCACACACTTCAGCAACAATAACAGCAATCTATCGTAAGGTATCAATGCCGATGCCCCCACTACTACTTCTCGGTTCCCTTTACTTTTTTACTTTTTAATGACGAGCCAGACCTGACTTACTTACGTACTAATTAACCCTATCTAGAACATGCTGCTGTTGGGTATCGAGGTACTGGTATTTGCTTTTTTACTATTCGTGTCAGTTCAGAACAAAAAGCTACTCAAATCATTTCGTTTTCTGTTAAGTAAGCTTCAATTGATAGCACAGAATGAAATGTTTTAAATTGTATGCATTTCAAAATATTTTTAAATTTGTGCGATGATATTTTTCAAGCAAGACATAATAAAAGTTGGTCTTCACTTCCTGGTAAAACGCTGGTACAAGTACAACAGAACTGTATCCAGTTCACAATTTATTCTTAGCCTTTAGAATTTATTATCATGATTTGAAGCAAAATGATTTGTAGTAAAAACTGAAGTTGCATATCATATTTCAGAGGCTATTTTTTAAGTTACATTTCCGATGGTTCTTGAATTTTTAAATAACTGTTTCTCGGACTGACACCTTTATTCTAATGATACATAGGAGAATAAAGTAAAACATCCAATATCATCTTTCTATCACACAGAAACTTCTTGTGTGAGTTGTTTGTTGTTTTCAAAGTTGATCTTACGATGATGATGAAAAAATTAGGTAAAGAAACCACCAGTTGAACAACCTAACCCCTAAACCTCGACCTAACCCTTTAATTCAGTATTCGATAGCGGAGGTAAGGTTAGACGCGACTCGTCCTGTGCAAAAATGTATGGATTGGTGGATCCCATTTCATTTAGCAGTAAGGCTATACAGCAGTGCAATGGTAGCAGGAGACTTGTCTTCACATTATTTGTACCAACTATGGTACATAATATGAGTTTTTAATTTAGTTGTAGTTAAATAGGACTAGATGAGCTCCCTTGCCCACCATCACTTCTCTATTTTAACCAAGCAGCAATCCACTTAACTCATTTCAAACTATTATTCTGAAGCAGCTTTATAATAGACTAAAATAGTTTACAATTCAAATTTTTTATTTAAGCCCATGCAAACTTTATGAACTGGTTGACTATGCCAAATGAGGAAAGGGGGTTTACTGTGTGGTATGTTTCTGTATTCAATCAGAAAAAGGAACAAGCAAACTAAGCAGATCAGAAAACGAGTATTGCATTTCTTTTTTTACCTACCAACCCACATCCCTATACCATTAGTAAGGAATAAGAAGGTTGCAATGATGGGATGAGGATGATGATGGGTTTAGCAGATTTACATGCAAAGTGGAGTATCTGAGTTACAGAGAGGCTTAAGTCAAACTAAAAAGAGTTTATATGCATACATATTTAGAGTAGGCCAAAAGGGGAAAATATGGTGAAGGAATCCTTGCAAAAATGGAACAACCGCTATTCCTTCCAGTAGCCTAGATTCGTCCTCCGCAATAATAATCAACCAGATTGCTTACTCGCTTGCGATGATCGAGTTTGTTAGTTTATTATAGAGTGGTTGTGGAGGATGCATAATATTATGGACTTTTGTGCCGAATGATGGACTTATGTTTTGCCGAATGATGACCCCATGAATGACAGTAGAGAGGAACCCCTAACTAGACACGGAACTACGTGACCCCTCCTTCTTCAGATACTTCAAATCATCATCATCCCCTTCTGGGTTACAATATCCAACCCATTTTACCCACCATCCTCTAATGTAACACAAATGATATTTACTTTAGAGGTACAACTAATCGAAGCTTTATACAACTCGGGATATTCTTTAAACATTATGTTTACTTTTTTCCGTCATCTCTGTCTAAGCTAAGCTTATCTGCCCAAACAAGCAATTTAAGTTAAAGTTCCCATACATCAGCTACTTACAAGCTTAGTATATCGGTATTAAACCTGGTGTGGTGGTCGGCTACCGGTTACCGTCGTACACTACTTTTAGTTAGTTAATCTAACTTTACATTTTTTTAAATTAACAGGACGCAACCTAGAATCGCTAGAAGAAATGTTGAAAAAGCCAGCATCTGTACTGTTGTTAGATGAACTGCACTTCAGCTGCAATTTTTTTAATTTGGGCACAATGTTATATGCATAAAGCTGTTTACAAGCAGCTTCAACGTATCGTAAAACCTTGACAATAGGCCGCCAGCGTTAATTAAGCCGCATGCTATCCTTTACATGTTATATATATGTATCTCTATGTTATATGCTTCAAAACATAATTTTTAATGCATAAGCCGCGGCCTATTGTTGAGGGTTTAGGGTAGCACCAGACTTCCTGGTGACAAACTGAATATAGTGCAAGCAAAGTTTATTGTGACGCGGCTATAAATCTCATTTATTATTTACTCTTTTTACTTTGTAATTTTGGAGGTTTACAATAAATCAATTTAGTAAAATAATTGAGTACATTAAATTGTGCAAATTGGTATACTCCATTGTACATTCATGGTTAACTCTGGCCACATTTAACGTCCCTGCATTGAACAGAAAAAAGGATGCGCTACTGGCTATCTTATCCTCTATTCACGGTTAGTGCCGGCTTACATTGATGGTTTACTTTAGGACAATTAAAGGGTCCTTAAGCGGGTGCTTTTCACTGGGCTCATCGACTAAGGGAATTGAGGCAACTGCGTCAAGCGAGAGTACAGTTACAACTGGCACTAAGTGCCAGTTTCGAGTGAATATTCTGTGTTGTAGTTTCACCAGAGGGCTTTCTAGAAATTTCAACCAATTTATACAAGCATGAGTAATAATACATTACATAATATGGGCTTATCCGCCTATATCATTTTTATTTTTAGTTGATCAATTAAAATGTACTCAATTCTTCGATTGCTAATTAAAATTTAGCAATGAATAGTTTAAATAATTTGAACAGTAAAACAGAAATAAATAGAAATAGAAATAGAAAAGAACAGAACAGTTGACGTTATTCCAGTAATACATGTCAAATACCATGTAGAATAGCATTTTAGAGGTATGGAGTGCTATTTAGGGGGAATTAATCCGGTTAGGGGGATTAAAACCGTGAAATATTGAATTGGAAAGATAAAATTAAATTATTGGAGAAAAGGTTATCCAAAACCCGAAGAAACTGGTGGCCATGATATAATTAAAAACAATGAATAACTAAATATCCATGAATATGATCTGTTCCCTGCTTGTTTCAAATTGACTTGAACAAATATATTTTTCATACAATCTACTCAACCTTCGAGAGATATTTCGTCACAGTCCATATAAATTGCAGGTCGTCTCTCTCTCAAATGAAGTGTATTGTCATATTTTAACATATTTTGTCGTTTTTCTGAACTTCTATTTCATGTAATTACTAGCATCTCGAGTGTAAACTAGCCGTTAGAAGGTATATGATTTCGGTTTTTGTCTGATTAAATGAAACTAGAAACAATGAAGTTGCCGTTGCGTTTTTCTTGTAGCCCTCCATCTTCTTGCTAACTTCACAGTTTAGGATATTGGAAAATTCTGCAATCTCATGCAGATGCCTCTCTTGTGCGTATATTTATTGAAAAACCCTTAACTTCTACTTCTGTAAATGATATGCACTGTGAGCTTGATCGTTAGACAAGTAACATATGAAATCGCGTTAATAAACGTTTATTTTATATTTGGTATTATTCTTAAGGCGCAAGATCCAACTCGTAAAATTGGAAGGGATATTACTTTCTGATTACCGGATTGAAAGTTTTTTTTAGGAATTTGCTGTTCTAGTAATGGTTTTTTTCGCATTGCCATAGGACAATGGATCATGGATGGTTGTATGTTGCATATAGTCTCTTCTCTTGTATCTGTCAAGCTTGATCCATCCATTGAAATTGGTATTGTAAAAAGAAAAATAAATTACGTGTACATAGAAAAAAGTTTGCACTGACCATAGTCCTATCAGCTAGTTTTGGCAATCAAAAGAAGCGAAAGACATTTGGAGAACTAATAGAAACTACGGCTTCAGTACAATTTTGAAACCACAATGATATTGATAGGGCTCAGGTTCACATTAAAAGAGAAAAGCTCAAATATGAAAAGGATTTTCTGATAGGAAGGTGTGCCTATCTTTTATTTAAGCAGGACAAAGATCACAAAAACATACACCATATATTTTCTCGACCACAAGCCACCGCCGCTAAACATTTTTTCTGTTTTTAAGTGTAAAATTTAGCATGTAATTAAATAGGACTTATGGGGTTATAAATAGTAACTAAGGGGGGCTACTACTCGGAAGGGACCAGTATTCAATAGAGGCTTGTATTCGAGACAATACGGTATAATCGGCATTGACTGAGACACGGGTACACGACCGGGTCACCAACGACATGGCCAATGACAGGAGGGTAACGACAGGAGAGTTAATCGACATAATGGTCAATCGACACGATCGCCAATGGATAGGGTCAATCGACATAATGGTCAATGACGCCACGGTCAATTATTTTACTGTCAATTATTGCATGTTTTTATTTATATTTATAACTAATATAAGTTAACGGCCATGTCATCGTTTGAAAATAAACTAAACCTACAAAAATTAAATTAAAATGCTCAGCGTTTTTAACCAAAGATATATTTTTTAATTAAAAGTCAAACGCACCAGCGTACATAAAAAGTTGGGAAGTAAAATAATTTTTGCAAACACTACACTCAAATATGTAAATTTCGTCGATTAAATATAGGATAAAACCAGCATAAAATGGAGTACAACGAATTAAAACAAAAATAAATTGTACTTTTGCGTTGCATGATAATTTTGTATAAAACTCTTTTCATGCAATAATCGAATTAAAATAAAATAATTGACCATAGCGTCATTGACCATTATGTCCATTGACCACAATGTCCATTAACCATCATGTACATTGGCTCTCCAGTCGTTACCATACTGTCATCGGCCCTCGTGTCGTTGGTTACCGTTGGCGACCCGGTCGTAGACTTCTGATCGAGATACTGCCACTGAGAGAGTGGGTTAAGGTACCGCAGTTCCCTCCTTTACCGTTTATCCACGGCCAAATGAATTTATGGCTTTTGCATACCATAGTTTTGCAAAAGCTAACCTGTGCTAAAATTACCAATCTTTATCCTTTTATAGAAAAGAAGATCTTCAACTCATAGCAGGTAGCTCAATTTTGGCGTCTGATGGCTCAACTTGTGTTTGTGTTTAATTAACCTCATAGCTATTTAATGCGATCCAACCATGAGTGAGGTACTTGACCAAGCAAGCCCTCATGCATTCAGGAGCACGTATACTTCACGTTCAGTGCATTTTGTCTTAAATTTGAGTTCAATTTTTTTTATTGGTGGTTAAAAAGATGTTGAAAATGCATCCCAGTCCCAGCATTTGCATGATCACAAGTCTTCCAGCTTCATTCTACTGAAGCCATTTTTAGCTTGGGTTTGATAGGGCAATAGATAACACTCCTCTTTTATGTCCCAAAATAATGAAGATGCGGTGAGTGTCCATTCCCCAGTTTAATTAATTACCCATCAGCAGCCCACCACAATGCCTGTGCGGATCAGTTCGCTTGAGTAATCGTTTATGTTTAGAAGTTGTCGAAGTCAAAGGAAGCATAAATTAAGGCCGGGGACATTCCCTTTGGTTCCTGGTTTCCTAATTTTCCAGTTTTTTTACTGTATCCTTTTTGTACTGTAAACGTGTTGTTTTGTAGGCTCTTTTCAAGTTTGGTGACATTCTGAACAAGTCGTTCATGGTCAATTATACTTGAAGCTACAGCGCTTTTAATTCAGTCAGTTCATTAATACAGTTGGTACTGGAAGCATGAGGAGAAAGTCTCTTTGATAAACACATTTTTACTGAAAATTTTCAAACCATATTGATTTTACGAAGATGGCCAGCAGTTGAGATTTGAAGAGATCTCAGTCTTAAATAAGAGATCGCAACTAGATGGTTAGAAAGTTTGCATGAAGCGTACATCCGACAGCAATGGCTAAGAAGTTCATTTAATTAAATACGAGTGGACTTATACAATCCAATCCAAAGCAAGGGAAGGATATGAAGACTTCATAATCAGAAAATAACATACACATTTCTCTGGCTCGATCGTCTGCTTAAGAGTCACCGGTGCATTGCATCCCAACCGGGGTTTCTGGCCTACCTCTAATCCTCACCTCGGAGAACGCTGTTGGTCGACGTTTAACCGTACTATAAATTTCAAATCTTAAGTTGCATTTTTTATCTACCACACGGCTGAATGTGTGGTAATTCAACCGCTTCCACTACATTTATGTACATATACTATGCCGGTATTGAAGATGCTGTAGAAAGAACGGTGGAAAGAAAAGATTTTTCATCCCTTGTAAAATCAACCCCCATCTCTGACAAGTAGGAACGATTCTTCATGTTTTTGGGTTCTAATACTCTGACTAGCCCAACAACCAAGCCAGTGTTACAAGATTTCGTCTGCCTCCCGTAAATAAATATCAACTCAGATGAGCCGTTCTATGTATTTTTACATGCTTTACAGCATCTTCCAACTCATAATTTAATCCACTGGCTAAAACAAGCAACATTGCATTGCATTAAAGTACAAAGAAGCACTCTCCTCCAACTCCATACAAACAAACTCACAACCCCAAGCATATCTTGCCTGAATTTCAAATGTGTTGATTTACTTCATATTAAAGACGGGGACGGAAGTAGGAGTGAAACCTAATCCTTGCTAACTTTTTAGGAGTATTAGAAAGAAAGACAAGCTGTAACTTTCCTTGCAAGCTGCAGCAAAATTTTCCATCCCTTATTGAAAATTACGGAAGAGACAAAGAGAAACGTTCGGAAACTATTCCACTGGCTATACTCACTAATTTTTAACTTTTTAGACATCCTTCATTCTATGACATGACGTCCACGAACAACGAAAGAAGAGTTAAACTTAGGCTTACTTACTATCTTAAAAACTCACCCTAAGCACACTACAAATCTTCCCTGTCAAAAGTAGATGTAGCAAAGGAAAGGAGTGGTTTGAAGGATTATCCTATTTTACTAAAGGTGAGTGTCCGTGCGTAGGCCTGTCCGGTATACGTAAATAGACATTGACGAAATTAGTGTCAAACTTTGCAACTTTGACCAACTCATTTGATTAGTTAATAAAAAAACTTTGTGTGGGTGGACCATTTTAAGTAGAAATATATTTCTTTGGCATATTTCTTTATAGCACTTTATTTTAGCTTCTGTAGCCGTATGTCGAAGGCATAAGCCTATCCCTGAATAACATGCATAGAAAATGCCTATAGCCAAATTTCAAAAGATATGCAGCAAATAAAACAAGGGGTCCACGGCTGAGGGTCCCGCGGATAGAGGTCCCTAAGCAAAAAATTCGAACAGAGCAGAACCAGGCAAGATTCAAGGTACGTCAGATTCAGAAGAGTACACACAGTTTCAACATAGAATAGTTGTATGTATAGAAAAAATTAAAACAGTAATTAAGAAGCAACTGAGAGTATGGTAGGGAACTTTTCATTTATTTGACGAACTGAGGGTATTCATTCGCTCGTCGATTGATAAACTGAAATTTGAGGGATCCGAACCCCGTTCGCAGGAACGTTTTGAATTCAGATTAGAACGATGGCTTCACTGCAGGTCTAGTACCTACAAAAAGTAATGTAGAAAGAAACCACCCTATCAACAGTAAGCTGAAACGGCTGCCTAGTCTTTCTTATATGAAAGAACGCTGTAATAAGGTCAGAATTGTGCCTAGGATGATACATTAAGCAAGAAGGGTGCCTTTTAAAATACTCCTCAAATCTGTACTGTTTCTACTCCTGATAAGAACCATACTTTAGTACTACGAAGGTGTATGTTAGCAATAGTAACTGCTGTAAAGCATCCCCTAGGTTAGCATTAGTATTGACTGTACTAGCAATAGCAAAGCCGGGAGAAACAACCCCTTTTAGCCTTCCTCCAAGTAAACGGCTAACTACCACAAGAAGAACGTCTCATTCCTAGATTCGCCGTACACCACGCCGAATTTTTGCCTTAGTTATCTGTGATCTCTCTAGACATCAGGTTACTCATCATCGTTATCCGCTACTAAAGTAAGCTTTTACTACAAGTGCTTTTTCAAGAGGTGACTCATTCATTAACTATTCATCCAAATAATAAGTATTATAAATCGTTGTATGCTGTATTTACGCCCATTTTTCATACTTTCATAAGTAATAAACAGCAGCACAGGAGATCTTGAAAGTAGCGTATCCCATTGTGTACGAGAGTATTTTACGAAACATTTCCATTTCCTAAACACATTTTCAAATTTTGTTCTGTGTTTATCTAGCTTATTTCTGGCTGCCGTAAATAAAAAGGAAGGGTTTTATTTCATCAATAAATTGCTGTATTCACTAAAATCCAACATTCATCAAGGTGAGTCAGAGTTTTTAGCCTTATTTCCATTTATCACTGCGTTTCTCTCTCTCTCTTGTCTCTTCTGGAGATTTCGATGAGTATTCACTAGCGCAGAATTTTTGCATGGAGGGAAACAGCTCTGTTGTGCGGATACTGCACTTTGTCTGACATGAACAACGGTTAAATATGCGATGGAATTGTTAGCCGTGTAGGGGTACAGTCCGGACAATTACGGATTTATATACTTTTATTACTTATTTCGAAATACTTTGAAATAACGTAACCGAGCCTCGTACGGCCTCAAAAGTATGAAAATCCAACTTTCCATATAGGAAGGCAGGAAAATTAATCTATAGACTGTTAAAGTAAGAGGGTTAGGGTTCGGAATAAAAATCGTGATGCAGAGTTAAATAATTCGTAACTGTTAATACCGTATTTCCCGATTTAATTCCCCCCCCCCGAAAAATTCGGTTGAAATAAAAATTACCCACCCCGGATAAATTCCCCCCTCGGTTGAATGTCCCTTGGCAAATCGGAGTTTGAAAAAATAATTCCTCGGGGGAATTAAATCGGTAAATACGATAGTTATTGAAGTGAAGAGTTAAACGTATCAGGTTTGAATAGTTCAGGATATTGACTTGACAGTGATATAAAGAGTCAACATTGCATTAGATATGAGTCACATTTTGTTGACGCTTAAACTTCCTGTTGGATATTAAAGTTCATTACTTCATTTTTGATTGATTTCTTATAATATTGATATAATGATGATAAAATAGTTGTTCTGTTTTATTAGTCAACATACCTAATAATAATAAATATCAACTCAAATCGGTAGAATATGACGTTTTGAGCTGTCAAACAGCAGTAGTTAGTAATATCCCTACCTTGCGCATTAAGGATTAGATAACAATTTTACATTTATCCTTGTTGACTTATTGGTATCATGATGTTAATAAAACAACAAACCTTTTCTTGATATAAAAATATGTTGATGTCAGTCTAACAGCTAGAGTTATATGCTTAATAAAGCTAAGCCCCTCTAATATCATAATGCAATGGATAGTTAGTAGTTAAACTTATGCAAATGTGTACGAAATATTAATAATGGAAATGATCTCATCCGTTAAAGCACTCCTTGCAGTTGCACACACAAGCCTAGACTTACTTTAGTTGAATCTATTAAATGGTTGCGGAGAACAATAGACATATTGACTTGAAATATTGAAATAAACTTCGTTGCAAAACTAACTTAAGCTGGTTTTGTAGTAACATCTACATCGCGCGTAAGAGGCATGGTCATTAAAAGTACAGAATTTTGTCAAAGGACATTGAAGGAATAGGAATGGATGGATATATATTTTTTCAATTGAACAATTAAATTTACTGGCAGTCGAATGAAAATAGCATGCTTCATTATTCGCATTTACCTTGTTTTGGCTGAATTATGCTTATAATTAGTTATTATAAATTACCTTTGTAAGGGTATAATAATAGACACGGGTCATAGATGTTTGATTGATTAGTGAAACTTTTGGATGTGGATTTCATTCCTCGGCATATTGCTTATTGAACATTAATAGCTCTAAATATGTCCAATTTAGATTATCGTCCTTCGTAATCCATTCCTTATACAGACAATATAATGGCCACACGATGTTTAAAAACAATGCAATCCTATTGTGCTTGTGTATGGGTATTATACTGCTACTGATCCATCCGCTTTTTGCAGTTGCAAGGAGGCGAAATATATTGCTTTCATACGAATTAGTGCATAGGAAAATAGCTAGTTCGGGAAAGTAATCCACAAAATGAAACCCATTAATAGCCACAAATGTATCTACGTACACGGAAATGTAACTTCAACCATTAATGAGCAGGCAGCATTGTGCAAAAAATTCACAAAGCTCTGGAAAGGGACAGGGACGTGAAAATCTTGTTATTATACACTGACAAATCGATAAATCGTTAGACTTTATACGATAAGATTTGCAATAAAAACCTACTTGCAATTCTATTATAAAGCTAAATCGTGAAAATCCTGATTCAAGAATGAGTCATCATCATAGGCCTGTCGACTTAAACATTTAAACACATACAACGCGTGTACATTACATTCCGGAGCGGTCTTAATATATTGAAAATGTAGATGCTGATTTTTACTAATCGTAATTTAATAATAAGCAAGCTTTTTGCTACAGCAGTAAACAACTCAAGTAGAAGAATTTGACACCCAAGCAATTAAACCCTCTCTGATTCGGATTACAATTACTGATTCCAACTTGCGGGGCCGAATTACAAATAACGTCATACAAAGCTGATGAGGATGCATATTTTTGTTTTAGCACACTGCACTATTGTATTCTCCTCTAATGGTAAAAGAACCCTAAATACTACTACAATGACAATTGACACATAGCAAGACACGTATTTAAGCCTGCTGACATTAGTCATATTCCTTGTATTGCATGATGCATGCGTTGGCTCCATAATATTCTTGTTTGTGACACTACGGAATGCTTGTTGGGACAGCACAGCGTTAATATGAAAATATTATGAGGGCTGAAAAAGCCACGTTATGTGGAATGGAGATGAGGAAAAAGTTCATTATTTGTCCAATTGAATGAACAGGGCTTCCCAGCCTAGTCGCTAGCATTAGTAGCATTGTAGCCAATAATACTGTAATAGTAATAATGTCGGTCGACGTATCCTCTTACTGATAATTGTTGAATGTTTAGAACTATATGTTTTACCAGTATCGAGAAGACAAATAGAAGGTAGGTGGTTAGGTTTCTGGTGAAAAAAAATATTCATATCTGCTTCTTCTGACTTTACTTCCATCCTGCATGATTGTTTTGGAACAACCATCAACAACATAAAGTCTGTTAAGAACATTGTCAAATTCAGTCAAACTTGCTACTTGGAGTATTCATCGTCATTTCAGCCTCCCAATAAAACTCAACTCGGCAGTAATCCACTCACTCTGATTAATACAGACTAAAGTAACCTAACTTATTACTACCAAGTGTTTTTGCGTAACGGTGAATCGTCTCTTCTCCTTTACCACGGGCAAATAACTTACAATTCTTCCAACAACTAACCAGGTATTACATTGCTGTCTTTTGTAAGATTTTTCTGCAAAGTCCTCGGAATATTGCATGCATGCATCCGGCATAGATTGTTTTTATTATTCCATGTTTTCTTAACTAAAAATTAAGTGTTAAAAGAATTCACTCTTCCTTGCACAATATATTATAAGCCAAGCGACTGAATTAAGTTGAAGGGGGTGGGGTAGGATATTTTGAGGATATTTAAGAGAATAAATAAATTTTAGGCACTATGAGCGGAAAAGGGAAGCTTTTTTTGTGTTTGATGTTTTTTTTCCTCAAAGACATTTTTCTCTGAGAGGGCGGATTTAACACAATACAGTTACAGTATTTCCGGTTTTAATTCCCCTGGGAAGTTATTGTTTGAAACCAAAATTTGAAAATTTACTTAACAGAATTAAGACTTAATTTATAGCGTGGAAAGGTAGGGGGAGTTAATTCAGTGGGACGCAATTGTAGGGGGAAGTTAAAACCGGAAATACGGTATGTACAACGTTCCTTGTTTGGAACCTGTGTATCTTGAATTTTTATCGTATTATAGAACACAGCCAGGCTTTTCCTATGCCATTCTAGAATATCCAAAACAGTAGACCGTGTCATCATACACCATACAGTTGGTAAAACAATTTGGAACTCGTGCATTCATGGGGTTCCTGTTGTAAAGGAGGATAATTTATTAAATAATTCGACCACTTAAAGGGATGAATATTATAATGCAGGTGGATTATGATCGTTCTTTACTCATTCATAGTATTTCCAGTAGGTTAACATTGTATGGTTACTATATTTTATGTACGAACTACAAGTAATTTTATACGTAGCATTTTCCCAATCTCTGCAGTATTATATGGGCATATCTTAAAAGTAAGCGTTATAAAAGGTGGTGACCCACCGATTCTTATTCTAAAACGACGCCGAATTAATGCATTCGTTGTTTGTCTATCATCACAGCATAACTGCTGAAAGATACTTATGGGAGGGGCTCATTCTTAGCTGTCGTACCTCTATTTTGATGCCCCACTCCCCCCTCAAAGATTCTTAGTTAGGATTTGCATTCAGTTGAGCAGTTAGCTGCATTTATCATCACCGGTTGCCAGTTAGAAAAAAGATTAATTTTTAATATCTAGAATTGTCTTATAAGATTATTAGAAGTGAGTTAACGAAAAGTACGTGAAGAAAAGAATGACTAGAATGTGAAGCAGGGTTGAGAGGTTGAGTTGAATGAAAGCAATGAACTCGCGAACCGATTGTGTTCTTATACTTTGTAGTTAAATAAGCACTGTTAGGGGTGAGTCACAAACTCATACTCAACCCTACCTAAATCCAAGTTTTATTTCCTTAGTCTGTACTAAGTTAGCAGCATCAGTGTCATGATAGCAAGATTAACCAGGGAAAAATAAATGGAAATAGGAGGATTCGTCACACTCATCAGTTAGGAAGGAGTGCCATTTTAAATGTATTATAGGACCACGATAAGGACGGATTCCCCAAAGAAAAATGTTATTAGAGCAAGTCATTCGTCATAGCCTGAAACTCTCTCCATTAGGTCTCATTTAGGTATTTAAATACAAGAGGATTGACTTTTAAGTAACCTTCGAAATCGCATCCATGTCAGGATTAGAATGCAAGAAGTCTCTCTCTTTTTTACTCTCGAAACCCATCATTGATCTTGATCAGCCTTATTCATTCGATGTAAGAAATATTGCTATGGGCTGGATATAATAAAGTTAAATTATTATACAAAGCGGCACACTTTTGCACACAGACATACAGTAGGGGAAGGGAAGGTAGTAGTGCAATTCCTTTTTGGACTGAAACTTTTAACAGCTTTCAGTTTGTAGTGAAATAGAAGAATAGAAAGAAGCAGCTGTATGAAGTTAGCAAGTAGTCAATTAAAGGATGTCACTTTGGTATGCTCTTACATGGAAATGGCGATCAGCATCAGCGCTGTTCTGCCAAGTCTTGATATAGAATTAGCAGACGACAAAAAGATACCTCGTCGCTTTTCCAAAGAGAGGATATAATATAATAATAATAGTTGCGAATCGTTTCACCTTAAGCAAGAGTAAGATGGTATCATCAAATAGAAAGACAATTTGCCTTTATTTGGATAAAGGATTCATTTCATCGTTGCCTTAAATGCATTGCAAAGAAGATAAGGCGAAGTCTACGTATAAGGATCGAGGCTTTCACTATTTCTTTTTGGAAGTATACTGTCGCATGTTGCTGCTTCATCACTTCACATATGTATTTAGCCTGAGCATTAAAAAAAGGAGTGCAAAAGTGTTGTACAATGAACTTTAGATCATATGGCAAGCAGAGACCAGGATTTTTTACTTAATTTATCTAGTTCATTTAGTATTAAGTGCAAGACTGGACTTCTCGTAAGCCACCTGTCCATTTCGTCCAAAACTCTTGAAAGTATTAATTACTATTTAGAACACATAAGCCATATTTTAGTGTTTTACGAACGGAATTCTGTAGTTAATGGAAAGGGATGGAATACGTTAGGTTCCGAATGCATGTAGATAGTTTCGTTTCTAGTCATTTCAACTGAGGAGATTTTTAGACGATCCTGTTTTAGCTATCCGTTTGATTTGACGTACCAGCAGAAGTATCTATTGTAGGAGGTAATGATAACAGCGGAAGCAGAGCTTACGTAGTTTTCTGTAGTAAAAGAAAGTTCTCATTTTATATTTACAGTCCAAGTACCGACACTGCGTCCCATCATGGTCTGGTGCGGCTAAAAATGTAGCATAAGCAATACTTATAAAACCTGTTAGATGTTATCAATTAATTCACCGGACCAACTTGATTAATGGAATGAGATTCATTCTGTTATAGTTTTCCAAGTCGTATAACATGAAGATGGGACTTCAGCCATGAATTTTCAAGTCTATTCCTTCCTATTTATTCAACTAAACTCTTGAACCTCTTGGTTGGTTGTACCTTACCTTGACTCATCTGCTGAGTTTGAGTTATTTTGAATCTGATAATAGGGTTGCATAATTACCTCAAGTTAGTATGGTGCCCTTCACGCTTAGCTAGCAGAATTGAACCATTAGATTCTTCATCTAGGATCAGATTTGCACTCAGGGAATCACAGAATTCTGCTGGTAGCATTCCTAGTATTTGAACTACATTTCCGGTTTACCAACCAACCAACGTATACTACACCATGTCAGGCCACCCTAGCCATAAGTATATAATTTGGAAGTGAGATATCGAAAGCCCATATAGCGGATCGTTACAAGATACCTTAAAAATTCTGCCCAAACTTTCTGTATGCATTGTTAATATAGCCATCGCTTTTTCCACGAAATCAGATTCTTTTCACAATTTAGCTAGGAAACATCATTTATCTGCAAAACTCACAAAATTAACCCCAGTTCAAGTATAATTAACTGCTTTAGCCCATGCTGTCGTATCTTAAACTGTTTTTCGCTTTTATGCCAAAATAATATGTGGGTGCTGATGCTAGTTAGCTAAACAAAATAACGGAATAGCAGTAATTTAGCATTCGTATGTTATTTTACTGCTGTTGAATAGCCAGTAAGGTGTAGCATTAATACTGTAAAAGTTTTCCACAAATGCAACCTCTAGATTTAATGCATTCTCTGAGCAAAATGTTGTGATATTCTTAGGTAGAGAAGAAGAAAGTAATTAAGCAACAGCTAATGCTCACTTAAGTTTGATATAGAAGTAGGTTGTAAAATTATCAACAAATCCAAAGCAACGCGTAAAAAGCTCCGTACACACACCCATCTACACATTCGACCATAAATACTATTGGGTATGAACTGTCAACTGTAAACTATGGACTATGGTTGATTATCAGAATTTAAAATAGCTCTTTTATTCCAAATGGATGGCATTGTGTGTGATCACATTCAGTGCTGCTCAATGCCTGTAGTGCCTCAGTTACTTTTTCCAAAATACTGCTCGTACGTATTACTACTATACATAATGAATTTTAATACTTGTACTCTTTGAACCGCAGAATTAATCTTTAGTTAACTTAGCAACAATAAAGTCACAAGCATGCCCGAGTTTTAATACCGCTTACATATTAATGCTTTTATTCCAACATAAATTAAGATTAAAGGAATGAGCAGCTACAGTTGAAGTAGTCTCCTGCTGAATTATTAATATTCAAGTTATTATTACTAAGACTTACCTTAGGTTAACGAAGTGAAAAAATGTGTACCAATATTAATGTTCATTCCTTCGTTAATTAGCGTTTATTAACTCCATGTAACGATTTTATTACTATTACTGTTTGTATTTTACTCTAACGATCGCATTTTTGATTTTCATGGAAGGCAAGCGTAGCTCTATCTTGCTGAAAATTCGCAATTTTAAAAGAATTCATTTCCATTTGAACATTTTGTTCGTGTTAAATGGTGAGTCAATGAGACTACTTGGAATGGTGGCTTGACTGGGGAATTTTATTTGGTAGACTGAATCGTAGTTTAAATATTCCTTATCTTTCTACGGCTATTAGTATTTTATAGTTGTAAGAATATTGTAAAGGAAATCGTGGTATTGACTGATAAAGATTGTTTTACTTCCTGTGGTGGCAAAGCTCAAGGTATTGACCCCTCACATTGCTTTAGAATGGCCTTAGCCTTCCGTTAAAACGTCTAAAACTGCCGTCATGGGTTTGTTATAATGTTGCCTAAACTTCAATGTAAACTTTCTTTTCTGCTCAAATTATATTCATGGAGGATTTGTGACGGGAAAAAAGATTAGCTCAACTTATAGTAAGAAAGAAGCATAACGATATAGGACCATTTGATTAGCTTTGGTTCCGTCTTTTTGCAGTAAAATGGCCGATATTGCATCTCCAAACTTGGACAACCACCCAAAGGTTGATGCCGACTTCAAATCTGAACTGGAAAAGTTCAAGCCTGAATTGATGAAAAAGACCTCCACTCAGGAAAAAATTATTCTCCCAACGGCGGAAGGTAAAATTTCAGATCTTTAGAACTGAACAAAGTTTTTACATCCTTGATTCTCACTGACAACCCGCTTAATTGCTCGCACCGCCTTGCAACTTAGTTTTATAAGCTATTATCACTCAGTTTTTACCCCGTGGTGTTCGTCTGAAATTCCAAAATGATTTTTCAAAACGCATAGCACTTGTGAAGCATGTATATGGTACTGAAGAGTGAACATTGATATGCTAAAAGTTGGCCTTTGTATATGAATTAACACATGTGTTTGTGGCTTCTTATTTTTGTTGCATGCACCACAATTATGCACGCAATTAGATGTTAAGCAAGAACGTCGACACAGTGAGCTCATTCAAGGTTTGGAGAATTTTGACAAAGATCAAGGCCTAAAGCACGCTGAAACCAGTGAAAAAGTCGTACTCCCCAATGCACAAGGTTTATGTTTTGTTTATTATACAGAATTTACTGTCAACTGTAGCCTAGAATGATGTTATAAAATGCCTTTTAACGAGAGTACAGGGCTTATGAACAAAAATCTGATATTGTTCATAAAGTTTTGTTATAAATTACTAACAGATGTAGCCGCAGAAAAGACTCAGCAAGCAATCCTAAAAGGTGTGGAGGGGTTTGACACTACCAATCTGAAACACACTGAAACCCATGAGAAGATAGTACTTCCTGATCAAGATGGTAAGATGATGATGCATTGGTGAAAGTTGCATGTCATTTTATTATCTGTAGTACGAGTAGAAATATCGGCAATGAAAAAGTTGGAAAGATAAAGTCTTATCTGTCTCTCTGTAGCTATTGAATCTGAGAAAACCCAACAAAATTTGATGGAAGGGATTGAAACGTTTGATACTGGAAAGCTGAAGCATACTGAGACTCAAGAAAAGAACCCTCTTCCAACGAAGGAGGGTAATGCATGCCAGTTTTACTTTTTACTTGTTGGAGTTTCACAGCTAAATTAATGTTTCTGTGTTTTCTAGTAATTGACCAAGAGAAGAGCGTTTAGCTGAAAGTCTTCCTACAATGAAGTTAACCTTTTACTATTCAGAGTCTTACATCGAAAATAAACTAATTTGATCTGCTTTTGTTTAGCTTGTATTACTTAGCTGTATGTCTCTTTAATATTGCTTAGGAAAAAACAATAAAAAGCACTGATTTAATGTTTATTGCTGTGCTATTTATTAGTTACCTTACCTCCCTCGGTCTAAAGACTACTAATTTTTGCTGCATATAATATAACTTACATTTGATAATTCCAAAGTTAAAATTTCAACCTCATTTAGCTTAACTTATGTTTCTTGTAAACTGTAATCTAATATTTAATTAATTGAATAATAATTGTTTGCGATTTAAAAAAATCAAAATATGCTATGATGAATTTTGCATTTGTAATAAGTGTCTGAGCTGTTCAGGTGCTAGTCTATTTAAAGTATAAAAAGTTCTGTCGTTCTTGTTTAAATATTCGGTTTCTTACAGGGAGGTATCTTTTGAGATTAATGCCAGCAATCGCATAATAATTGTAGTTTAATGTATCTGATTTGCGAACTTAATTTTTGAAAAGATTATAATCAGGTAAAGTTTGTATTTAATTTTCGGCAAAATAAAATGTTTGTTTGCCAGATAAGCTTGTCAACATTTTCAAACCCACTGTCAACGTATACATTATTTTATGTCGGTGGTAATGGCAGTAAAGATTCATAGAACTATTACAAGGTAAATATTGGAGTACTATAGTATCGCCAAGCGTAGTAACAAACGCTAAAAATGCTGACTCCAGCATTTCTCGAACACAAGTACATGTTCAAACGATCTGTGCATGTTCAGGGGCTACGTATAACATCAAAGCATACATTTTTAGGCATGGGGAATTCTTTCTGGGGAATGTTTTTCAAACATCCCCTACCCCCAGGGAATTCTTCAGACACCAAGGGGAAATAGTTGGGGGTAGAATTAATTCGCCAAGTACGGGCTTTTAACTTGCCTAAAACGTTACCGTTATTGTACCTACCCTTATATTAATGACTGTCCCAAAACTCTTTTATGAATTTTCTGCCCAACAGATCTATCTTCTGATTTGACAGACAAATTTGTATTTACATCCGTAAATAAATGCGTAAATTTAGGAGCAGTAGAATGACAGAAATACATTCCACTTTCCAAAATAAAGATAAGAATTAAGTTTTTATTTTAAAATACAAAGGCAGGACATCGTTTCTCGAAGTTCAAAGGTGACAGCATTTTACTTTCTAGTCTTATCTGAATAAAAGGTACATTATTGAACTATTCATAAGACTGTTCTACTTTCGCGTATAATGAATCTCACAGAAACGTTTAGCTACGTGTCTCGGAGATTGATAAGTTAGCCAGTTTAGCCACTTGCTGCTTTTAATTAAAATTGCAATATCACAGGAATAAGTTAAATCTAGCTTTTACTCATACGGAAAACTAGATTGTACAGGTAATTGTTCGCTAAACTTAGAAATCTTGACAGTACGAGATCGGACTCGCAAGTCTTGAAAGGATTCTTCTTAATAAAACTCGGAAGCTTTTACATCGTATTTCAAAAAAATAATACATCCTTTCTTGTTTTAATACAATATCTACTTAATTTTTAAATCACACGCAATGGCTATATGATCTGATGCATATGTCAGATTCGGAAGTCGAGTAGGACCAACTTGATCTTCAGTAGGCAGGAGCAATAAGGACTCCACACTAAAGTGTCTGCAAAACAAATCGATTGTTAAATAGTCCAACCGAAATACAATTTACAGACAATTGAATGATAATTTTTTACAAGACAAGTCTCTCTGAGGTGCTATTATAGTGACTCACTTATTGTAAAAAATGTAATCGAGCGTATGGCAATACTCTCCATCCCCTCGAACCTTCCATGTAGTATAAGGAGCCTCATCCCCTCCGTATAACTTGGAATACGCACTTTTAACTGCTAACCTGCCAATAAAAAATAAAAATGGGCTTAGTAAAATAGATGAGGAGTAATTTACTTGGATATACTTTAATACAGAAATTGCATATTTAATACCTGGATTTTACAGTTGTGATAACTTGTTCAGTCGGGACTGCATTAAAATCTCCACAGAGTACTAAAGGTTTGGAAGTTCCTCCACAAGATTTCAAATAGTTGGCCACATCCTTTCCTTGTTCGTTCCTCATGGTAGCTAGAAGGGCCCCTTGACGAGCTTTCAAATGGGTCGTAGCCACGCATACTTGTTGGCCTGTAGCCTTTAAGCGAAGGTGGGCGAAGATGCATACCTGTCAGGAAGTCCAGAAGGTTAGAGTTTGTGGCAGTTATTGAAGCAAAAAACACTCGATTGCTTCATTTCTACACTTATCAATGCACACTATGGGCTCAAAAATGTATCATAAAGCATACTTTTAATATTAGTAATTTGGCTTTATTTTGTCTAACTTTAAGAATATATGCATTTTCGTTTTGAAGGTTTCTTTAAATTTATTTGATAAATAAAAGTCCTCATGAACCCATTTAAATATAACTAAAATAACGTTACCGTATTTATCATTTGAAACCTTTATCTTTTATTTAGACTCACTTGATTCGATTGAACTCGCCAAATTTCAAGGATTCGGCTGGAAGCAGAGATCAAATCAAATTTATCTTTTCTATAAAAAAGGGCACATCCGTCAGGTCCATTATTGTTGCGAAGGTATATGCAGGGAGAGTCCGGCTTCGAACAAAAGACTCCACGAAATCCAAGCGGTATCAGGCATTTATTGAGAAAGTTAAAGTGATCCACTTCCTAGAATAATAAGTTGAAATGTTTTTTTAAACCGTGTCCCCACTTACTCATATGAAGTTCCACTAATACACATTTGTAGGTAATGGGCTAACTTGAAGGCAAATCACATCCGGATTGTACAACAGAATCTCATGCAAAATTCGGAATCTTCTTGCAGTCCAATTTAACGTCCCATCGGGCAGACCCACAAAATTATCATGTTCAACGGCCAAGGCTAGAATAGTAGTACCAATAGTAAGAAATTTCAAGCCTCTTTAACCGTTGCAAAGTTTTAATACGTATTTTTATGCACGAATAATATACATATGACATGTTTTATAATATGCAAAGGCAAATACCTTGGGCGAGAATGTTCCAAGTAAGAATACGGAAACGAGAGTCATCACAATGATCACTAACGCCTACTCCAGCGTTGGTCTCTGAAGCAAATTAAAGAGATCGTTGTATTTTATTGTTCAGAATTCATACAGGAGGAAGAATACATTCCATTTTTACATAGGATGCCGTGTCTGATTTCTTATAGACATATGCATATGTACAGACCTGTTTTATAGCTTATATGAGAATACAATATAATGGACATTTGATTTCGCTTTCATTACACTTAAATTTAACTTTTCTTACTTATATAACACTTTATTTACTTGAATTGTATTATTTAGACTCTTAAAGAAACACAAACAACTTCCCAATCTAACATTCACTTCTGGATGGAAGTTAGTTTGTTTAACTGATTTTTACAGAATGAAATAAAGCAGAAATGTAAAAAGGTTCAAATCTTGATTGCAATTACCAGGTACAGCGTCTCTGTTCCCTACTGAGCCGTCTCCATGTCCATTGAAAAGTACAAAACTTCTGGAGACAAGATTAGGTGCTGTGGGAAGTTCGTTTACGCATCTACTCAAAAGAGTTTCTCTGGTTGCTATTGGACCCACATCAAAATCTGCATCTTGAACATCTTCCCGAATTGAAGGGACAGTTGTAAAGCTGCCCATCCTGCATTAAAAATTCAAAAACAAAAAAAATATAACAAGTGAAATATGCTTCCTGTTTCTCTTCATAGTTAGCAACATCTAAATCACTCAACTCAAACTATCTGAAACTATTTTGTTTAAATTTTTTTGACGAATGAGAAAGTTTCCCTCTGTCTCTTCATGGGTTTTAAAAAGGTAAATTCAAAGATTAGTAAAGAGGCTATGAATAAACTTGCAAAGTCAACCGTATGCATGAACAAATTTACGAAATATCCCAACACTAACTGTTAACATTCCAAATAAAATGAAACCGACACAAAACGTTTTATACCAACACTTCCCTGTTGCAGCAGCAATAGCAACACTTGAAAACAAAAACACCAATGCAAATTGTTAATACAACCTTAAAATGATTTTGAATAACCTGAATAGCGTGCAACTTGGCGTATAAAACATGTCAAACCCCCAAATTCAACGACTGTTGCATTCGGCTGTCATTCCAAAATCCCAACCCCATTGCCGTTTCAGCAGCTAATACTTAGTTCCATTCCAGCTCACATAATAAGCCTTACTAGATATTTTGTATGTACCTGGGGTTTATGCAACCGTCTACAAAAAGCTCATCATTCGTGAAGCAAAGTAAAACCTGTATAAATTAGACCTCACTTACAGAGTAGGAGCTTACTTACCGTTTACATCCCCTATTGACAGATGTAGTCATTCATTTTATCATTTAAGAATCATTAGTTAACTTGCTTGCTTAGAAATTAGCATATAATTTTAACAAAGAGAGAGAGAAGGCAGAAGCAACAGCAAAGCAAGTACGTTGTCTGCACTAATTATTGAGTAATTTATAAGAGTGTAAATGGACCAAAAGCCGGTTATTGATTGAGTTCATGAAATATGACCTTACCCTTTCTTAGTATACATTCACAATTACGATTATTGACTACACTGATTGACTGCCCTCAAACTTCTAGCTGGTGTCTTCCTATCTTAAATCACATATATCCCTTTGTTCCATGTATCCATATGAGTGTTTATTGGATGACAACTAATACCTACCTACCTACCTAGCCGAGAGTTCAGCTTAGAAAAACATATTTTTATTACTTAGTTCAAGATCAATTAAACAGCCACGAGCATATTCAGTGTAACATCTCTTTTACAATTTATAAAACTTAGCAACTATGCTCTCGCATGCAACTTCATTCATGCTGTTTTCTGAGACTCCTCTGCCTCTACATACATTAGGCGTACTTTTCCCAGTTATCTGGATTTTGCTTTTATTTTGCATAACCAATGCATATTTAGAAATCCTCATGCGAAGCAGTGATGGGATTTTCACTTTCTGCCAACTACGTCAAATTACATCTTGAGTTTACGTACTCCTTAAAATTACTATTCCATAAAATACTGACTTGTTGAGTTTCTTCGTCTTCATTTAAACAATTGCATTAATTTAATATCACTCATCCCTCGTACTAACCAATTATGCACGACAATGTATAACAAATGTATGTAGTATGAACTACCAGAAAGCAGCAGACAGGGAGGCTACACGGTTATGATAATGAACCGGCTCAGTTAGTCAGATCAGTTGTGATGTCATGGAAAAGTTGCTGACCCGGTCGACTGCTCTTTCTAAAACTCTCAATTGCACTTTTGTTTAATGTTGGCAAATGTTAAGTCGAATGGAGATGAGTCTAGGAGAAAAGCAATAAGAGATACAAGTAGGTCGTGCAAGGGGATGGGATACTACCACGAGAGTCAAGTATGAAAGATTAGCACTGGTAAGCAAATTGGAAGCCTCTTAGAGTTAAACTAAACTGCTGCTAAATGCCACTCGGTAAAACATGACTTTCTTAGTAAGCATTCCAAAGGTGTTTAGTTTCTGGCACATGCAAAAAAGTTTAGAGTAATTACCAAAAAAAATATAGTTATTGTACCTGGTAGATTTTAACACATTCTTCACGGGTTCGAATATTTTTTTCACTGGACAGCGCACGGCAAGAATCATGATTCCAGCTAATGAGAGTAGGCAAATTTATTTTACCTTACCAACAGAATCTTACTCATGCATCACATCACAAGTACTGATTGACTGGTTGGCTTGGCATTGCTAAATCAACTTCAAAACTATTCTTGAGCCAAGAAAAGGTCTCGGGAAAGAACGGGATCGAACTACAAGTAGTAAATCTCAACTGGGTTCAAGATTTATACAGTATTACCGTATCCTTCCTATTAGTAACCCTCCTATAACTACTGCCCCTTCTGAATAGTACACCTATCAAGTTGCATGTTATGTGGGAAGCTCTAATCTTAAGCGTTTAATATCCCAGTTATTAATTAGGAGTGCACGATAACAACCAAGTTTTCGTTCAGTCTTAAATTAAAAAATATAAGAAAATGTTCCGTAGTTTACATATCATACTTTATCTTTCCAACAACCAATGGTTGAATTTATGTGTGGCTGACTAAGGGGGGAGGGGGCGAATTACCATGGAGTATAAGGTTCCAAGTTTACATTCGATAGTTTTGTTAACTGGAATCAAATGTTTGAGAATTATAAGTCAAAACAACATTCCAGTTATTCATTTATTTGCTCAGCTCACAGTCCCTCCTACTCTTAACGTCGTTTTCGCTACACTTGAATATTGACACACTTTGTGTTGGGCTGTCTGGTCACAAAAGATAAGAGTATACTTTGATTTCTTAGCCATTTGATTAAGTTATGCATCTTTCCTCCTGCCTGGCAAGTGTTTAGATTTTTAAAGGCAAATTAAAAATAAATGTCAACGTATCATTACGATGATGCAAATTTGCTTTTAATCATTTAGTAGAATATTATAATTTATGGCATACGATATATATATAAACCAAAACGATAGTAGTTTACGATCCTCAAGAAATTCAGACAACCTGAGCAATA
This sequence comes from Hydroisotoma schaefferi, assembly GCA_034682405.1. Classification (NCBI taxonomy): domain Eukaryota; kingdom Metazoa; phylum Arthropoda; class Collembola; order Entomobryomorpha; family Isotomidae; genus Hydroisotoma; species Hydroisotoma schaefferi. Next base: position 41,513 of record JAQFZX010000144.1, read on the forward strand.
AGTCAAGTTCTTTGGTTTTTGGTAGAAACATTTCATTCCTGGATTTCTTCATTGCAGTATCTCTAAACTGCATTTTTCCTTCTTAGTTCGAAAGTCAAAAGTTACAAAGGGCATCGCATCTTACTTGCTTCACCCAAAAAATTTCCTCGATGCGTATTGACTCGACAGTTGAATGATATTGCAGATCTATGCAACTCAAATCAATGTACTACCAAAAAATTCATCCTAAGAAATTATACACACGGTAGGGCTCAATGCACTGCAATGGCACAAACCCGGCGCATTTCTTACATACGATGCAAAAAGCCGCATACAGTTCAGCTAATTAATAAGCCACTAATAAAAGTTCAATCTTCAGAATTTACTAACGCAATCAGAATAATGATTACATCCGGCTCCGACTAATAACTAAGATAACCACCCTTATTTCTCAATTTACATTTTGACTATTTTTGCTGCTTCCAATCATACAGAAAGTAATGCATCAACATAAAGCAGGAGGATTTATTGGAATTGGATTAGAATTACTAAACCCTTTTTAATTATTATTTCTGCTGGCAGATATAAGATTGAATTATTATTATATTACGCATTTTAGGCTAGGCAGAATAAACCGTACAACTTTGTAAATTCCATATTCTTTACCCCACTAAAAATACCCAAAAATGCACACTACTAAATGAAAACGATTGTAGCGGTAGCAAATATTACACGGCCACAGAAACGTCATTGTTACCAATATCCGTCATTTTTATTTTAGAGCCAACACAAATAAGTCCTAAATTAATAATTCACGACTTACTCCATTGAAGTATGATTAAATTGATGAGTTTCCTAAGATGGTTGGCACTTAAACAGATACAACAAACCGTGCTGTATTAGAACTGTAACAATCAATTGTGTAATACAGGAAGGAAGGCTGAAGTTTATGCTAAAAGTTAACTTTTGCAATCTGGTTAATGAATTAAAAGGATAAATAGAGCTGTTCAGTGTCTCAAAACAACTTCATCCCTTCCCAACTTCACCTCAAGCTTATCACCAGACCCGCAATACAGAATTCTGATTAACCGAATAACAATATTTCTTAAAATATTAACTTGGAAGTCAAAAATATTTTATAACACGCCAACAAAAAACTCCTGTTTGATCGAAGCTGTCGTGGAAACTATGGGTTCTGCGTGGAAAGCTCTACTAGATGTTAAAGAAAAATAAGGGCAATAAATATGATAATGGGAATGCAAAACCTCCTCAACAGGAGTTGGATGGATAATGTAAAAAATGTACTAAAATGACAGGTGCTATCATTATGTTTTAAAAGCATCATATAGAATGAAAAGGTTGGAAGAGGCAGCGTGCTTTAAAATAAATATGGAAATAAATTACCTCACAAGATACTGCAAAATCTGTTTTGGAGGTGTATAAGGAGCCTTTCCTTCACTAGCTTGTTTCTCAGCCTGTGCAAATGTCGCTTGTACATCTCTCTTCATGCTCCACGCACTTGGACTAAGCACAGTTGTTTCCATATTGGCCAACTTGTATTCGCTTTCCAGGAATGCCAGTGCCACTAACTACTACTCTTCTCTCTTGGCTGAATGTTTAGACTAGAGAATAAGGGGTTTGTTTTCCTTTATCGGGATTCTTAATGGCTCAGGTTCTCAAATGACCACAATAGCGAAACGCACCAGTGAAGCGGTCTAATGCTTACTAAACTGTTTCACTGATTCACTACAAGATGTGCCCCGTAAACTGTAACTCGCTGTCAGTTAGCTACAAACGACAACTGTCGAGTCTAATTAAAGACTCAAAATCCATGAACTAATATTACTACCATTCAGCAAGAAATAGTATTTAAATGGTCAAGATGAGATTGAAGGGAGAAAGGCTAGACTGTGTGTCTTTTATGGACTTGATGACTCTTAAAGATTGCAGGTTAAATAGATAAATCAAATTTTATGGGCTCTTATGTCTTATTGAAGGTAAAATCTCTTTAGTCTCAATCAAAAGGAATGAATGAACTACGTCAGATGTTTAAAAACTGGAGAAAAATAAGAGCTGATCAATGGACTGATTTAATCAATAAGAGGGAAATGAAAAACTGTGGCTTAATTTTTTAATACAATGATTACAAATACACAGAGAGACAGGACAGACCCGGAGAGAAATGTAGAGAGATTTATGCTACAATTGAAGACAGGATAAATAATTAAAATTAAAACGGTTCGTGAGACAATTATTTTAAGATGCTCTGCTAGGATTGGGCTCAAGATGAGAACTGATTGGTAATATGTAGTCTTCACGGCTTTTAAAAGTGAAGGTCCCTCTTTGCTGCTTAGTTTGTTGGGTGAGATATGATTATGATTATCTAGTTTTGTATCAGTTCATGCAAACGGATCCCCTAAAGGTACAGTGGCCGATGTGTATTTAGGTATTTCTACTAATAATAAGACAAGATATGTGAATCAGCATAAACTTTGGCTCTGAAGATGATGATGCTAATTCTTCATTATATTTTATTGTCTTGTCTTCACTCAGTAGCTTACTCACTGTCTGTACTATGTGCAACCAAAAAAGCTGAACTTTTAACGACGTGACTCTAGGAATAGTTAAACTACACGCGCATTAGATTCTCATTAAAATGCTTGTTTGTTCGATCCTTAGTAACTTCGCGTCATTGGATTATAAAACAAACCAAATTAGACCATTTATGTAACTCAGTTTTTTAAACAAACCTGCATAAATATTATTGTAATTTAAATTCTATAAAGACAACGCCGATGTATCAGTCAAAATAATTTATTTGCTATCTGAATAACGCAGGTATTTACAGGCAACTCTACACCTATGATGCATGTAGTTGCATTTACCTTTACCCTCACTATCCTCACAATCACTGACTTTATTAGTTAGTGGTGTACTCTATGCTTTTGACTGCTGCTGCTGCTAAAGCCAAACATGTTTTATATTTTAGATATTGATGCTGAAATACAAGACAATTCGTTCAGTAATCATTCCTGGAAGTTCTCAAAGCAAAAAATGACAACTCAGATTTTTTTTTACATATTCCTTTACTTAATAGCTGAGAGGAAAGGATACTACATAAATTTTAGTGCGGAATATGTTTTTCTTCAACTGTGAGTTTACTGCAGGACGATTTCCGTAAACATGGTAGGCTTTTTTGTGGAATATTTTTATTAAAATAATCACCCCCTAAAGTTATTCATGCATAGAAATAAATAAATACAGTAGATGTAAGGCAGAGGGAGGGCTGAGAGTAGTTTTATGACGTGAGTTTCTTCTGTTAGAAGCACTTTTAACACGCTAATGTTTTTTTATGCAGGATTATAATTTTCTTTCCTGGTATGGAATTATTGTTTTAGATTGCTTTTTCGCCCTCTCCCTTTCAGTAGCATAATAGGTTGTATTGGGCTATCAATGGTAAATCTTAACGACTGTGTTTTGCTTTATTATCATCATCATGACATGAGTCCCTCCAAAGTCAATGGTTACTTGAAATTTCACGTTTCTTTCCTTCAGTAAACTAGAACACTCATTCTAAACCAATCCGAGTGAGAGTAAACTGCCATGTCATAGGCTTTGTGCTATTAAAATTCTAATAAACTGTTGAAATGGTTCGACAACCGCGTCACATTAAAAAATGTCTAATTGCTTTGTCGTCTCGTCTCTAATATATAATTTTGTTGTATTCAGCTAAAGGAACAATGACAGAGTGGTAGTTTAAGAATGCTTACACAAAAATCTTGCAATGCTGAAGCTCAATGATTTTAAGGCGAGTGTGCATACTGGAGCATGGAGCTGCCTGTTAATTACAAACTGCACCTCCAGGAAAGCTAGCCAGCTCGCCAAATATCCCCCCGTCCCCAGTTCATCATCCATCTATGACAATTCCACCGGGCATACCTTTCTTCATCCTTCCACCTATTATCCCTCTTCCCCTGTTCGCTCCTTCCCCAACTCTTACATCCCTCTTCCCCAGTTCCCATCCCCTCTACGATCTTCCTCCGCCTTTCAACACATAGCAGAAACCTCCCTCTTCTCCCTTCCCCCTCCCGATCATCCCCACTTCCCAAGTTTCAAAATATATTTGAAGCTTCCCTGTCAACAGTTCCTCACCCACCTCGTTTCCCCTCCCCGATTTCCCTCCTCCTTTCCGAGTTTCAACATATATTTGAAGCTTCCCCGTCCCCAGTTTATCACCCCTCCCCCCTCATCTCCCTCCTTTCCTCTCCCCAATTTCCCTCCCCCTTTTCAAGTTTCAACATATATTTGAAGCTTCCCCGTCCCCAGTTCCTCACCCCCCCCCTTCTTCATTTCCCTCCTTTCCCCTCCCCAATTTCCCTCTCCCTTTCGAAATTTAAACATTTATTTGAAGCTTCCCGTCCCCAGCCCCCCCCCCAATCTTACCCTTCTCAAGTTTCGTGAGTGGGCTTTAAGTTTCAAAATATATATGTCAATAGGTTTATAGTAGGTTTTAGTTTCAACAACTCTATACATGTCAATGAATGGGCTTAAAGTTTCAACATATATACGCAAGTCAATGGGTGTAAAGTTCAGAAGAAGAGGAATTGTAAGGCATGAGTTGTGTACACATTTCATCATCTGTGAGATAGGGGTCTACCTTTCCTGCAGGCGGCAGCCTGTAGCGCATGCAAACTGTCCTACAGTTACCTCTTTTACAATTATTCAGCGTTTTATGGCGTATGTTACTTTTTTAAATAGCTAATACGGTGAACCACCTAATTACCAACATTTTAAGACTAATTTCATAAACTTCTGTGGAGCGGTTTAGCAGATTACCTCGGACAAAGTAAAAGTAACGAAAAAAGGGATACTCACTATGTTAAAAAGGTAACCTAAAAATGGTCAACATTTAACTGCTAGTTAGTTAATTACTTTTAAAATACAATATTACTACGGCGGTCTTACGCCGAGGAATTGGAACAGTTTGAGACTATTTTCATAAAAATCCATCCGCGTTTTAATTACAAACCGATGTTAGAAACACAGTGACAGTGAGGCTCGTGTTTAGTAAAAGGGATATGTGTAGATTTATTTAAGTACTGGAAATCGTGCGTGTCAGTCAGTTTGTCCAGAATACTCTGCTAACCGCTCGACATAAAGTGACAAACGTTGTACTAAATATTAGGCAATTTGCCAATTAGACTTAGGTTACTAAAAAGTTTAATTATTCCAAAACTCAGACTAGGGGAACAAAATTGTTTGCATACGGACAACGCGCTAGGCGCCAGAAAATGTCAGCGAAAGGACGCAATGTCAAACTTCTTATTGTAGGATAACAGTTATTACTACTGGGGTTAAAAGTTAAAGAGTTTTCGATTCGGGGTTCATAGCTCAGTACCTTTCGATATCCTACCAACTGAGCTACCAAGCATGTATTGCACTATTAGACAACTTAACTGGAAGTTAGATTAACTTATGTAACAAAGGTTCATTAGAATATTATATTTGTAACTGCTGTGTTACAATTAAATGTCACCCCGGGGTGCGCTAGAGGACTATACATAGTTTTCAATCGTGAACTCCGGTAGGCATTCGCTTGAGGACTATTAATATCTTTATAGTTTAATTAAGGTGATGAGGTATGCTGGAGGACTATAAATAGTTGTTAAATCCTTATTTAATTGAAGACTTATGAAATCTTTGAGCTTCGCTAGAGGTATAGCAACTAGCACTTATGCAATGTATCATTCACATTATGATCTATGGCCAAGGCTACTGCAGAAGTGAGTTTAGAAGATTTTATTTCTCTATTCTATTCCACGTTTTAACCGAGAGAGGAGACAAAAATAATTAATATTTGTCCCTTTCACAGCACAACAATGTACTCTAAATGTCAGGCACGGCATAGGATTCCATTTCACATTTGTGACACTAAAAGGGAGCAAGGAAACTACAACGACGCCTTCACTTTTGGTTGTCTAACAACAAATATACTGATGACTGGTGATGGTAAAAGATAGGGGGATAGCTAAATATAATATTTAGGTAAAATATTGAAACTAACAAACAGTGAAATTGTGTCAAAATGGAAGGGTAAAACCCGACATTTTGGCTGTAAAGATTTGTATTCTATCCAGTCTTCACTGGTTAAGTTCAAGGATTAAAACTTACTTGTAGCCCCTGCTTTTTTTATTGAATTTTCTTTCATTAAACAAATATAAATATTTGCTCGACCTGTTTGTAAGTTGTATCATTTGTTGTTTTCTCTCATCATTTGTAATTTAATATTTATTAGACTCCCAGATTTTAGATACTAATACTTTATGAGGTTAAATAAACAATGAATGAAAACGATCTCAAATTATTGTCACAGGCTAAATGACTTTGTTAAGAAGAAATGTGTGATAACCAGAAATGCAGTTTGGTATTTAATATATTAAAGTTTCACTACTTAAAATGACCCTATAAATACTATCAGTTTACTACGATTATTATTTAATTATTAAATGTCCGTAAAATATTGAATGAAAAAAATGGAAATAATACACTGAAAGTGATCATGAGCCAAAAACATGCAACGTATGTATCATTTTCATTACAATTAACTCTTACATTAAAGTGTCCTATTTGGATAACATTTTGGACACCACGGATTCCAGGGGATGACCTCCACTGACTGGTATTGACTTTACAGTTACCTTTGCCACTGGGAAGTAGTATGCAAGTGAACTGTTTCTGTGATTCCTAACAACTCCAAAGAGTTGTTCCAGCTTATTTTTATACCTAGTTACGTGCTTATAATGATTCGGTAAGATTTGGGCTAGAAGGATACGCAAGTAAGAGTACGCGTATCGTACGAATTCTTAAAATAGTAGTCCTTGGAAGTGAACTTGCGTTTACTCATAGCATGCATTACGACTCTTCAATGTCTTGTGAGAATACCGTGGCCATCATGGTCTAGAAATGTGTTTCTACTAATGCAATGCACCGTTCTTTATAAGGGAGTGACAATTACATATCAACACTTATCCTCTTAATAACTAGTAAATACGCCAGATACATAAGTCGAGACTATGAGATCGAGGATGGTAATAAGTTCAAGAGTTTATTTTGCCTGTGTCCACTTAATTAATAAAAATACAGTAGGTAATTTTGCTCCTTCCGGCTAAACTTATTCATAGTATCCAGCATTGTTTATTTCCAGTTTTCTGTGGATCCATCTAATCTAAATCTATGGGTCTATAACTAATGAAAATGAGTAAAGGGCAGGATAAAAACTACCTTCAAGCTTAAAGGTAGTCTCTCGAGTAAAATAGACCGAGCGTAATTATGGAAGAGCTGAATTGTGAATGGGGGGCAGAGTAGGAAGAAAAGGACTTTTTGGCAAAGTCGTGTTCAAAAGGAGCCTTCATCTGCCAATTGAAAGTGAAATGATTGAGGCCATGGCCATATATTACATAGCGATGGATAGCCACTAAGATTAAGATGCCATATAGTGTTATTATTAGACATTTGATTTATTAACTACGCGGACCATGTGGATGCCATGCCATCATAGGCCATCGTGACCATCAGAAAGATCACTCACACCGGAAATCATTTCAAATTACCTTTATGCTTCATATTATGCACAACTTCCTATCTAGCAGACTTGAGGCCAAGACATACCGCCTAATCTTTTGACTCATCGTCAGTTAACTTATCAGCACATAAACTACCTTGGCTGACCGCACCTTCTGATCTAGCATTCTCATCACTATTATTTTATCCATTATGTTTGTTTTACATGAATGTGCAAATAAGGAGTACTGATATTCGCCTCCAGTGCAATTACTTGAAAATATCCATGTTAATTCATCCATGCTATACTACGAATAAAGCTCATATTTCACTGGGCAGGGCAGGATAGTAATAATAATTTAGCCATACGGAAGGTGGTTAGTATATAGAGACTAGAAGTCACTAAAGAACGTATAAGATAACTAATGGACTAGAACAACCCAGTAACAAAAAAAATCTGTTTTGAAGCGTAATCGGTATACGATATTACCATAATTTTAGCCTCAAAGTACTTAGGAAAGAGAACAACAGATTAATGAACATAAGAAAACTATGCAAGCATGTCAATTTGACTGCATTCCCCATGACCTCTGTCGTGTACGATCTTGAAGGTAACCTGATTTTAATTATAATCACATTTTTTTATTAAGTTATTTGATAAAAACGTTGGATTTACTAAGGAATTAAGACTAATTAATTAAGTAATGGGTGAATATTTGATTTTGATTAACCGTTATTTACACGCAAAATACATTGAATACCATAATTTAGTTGAAATGAATAAAGCCTCATCTTAATGTAATTAAAAAGTAATCCAACTGGAACCTATTACAACACTGATTAACAGTAACAGATGAATCAAAGTAAAGTATAAACTGTACTGTGCCTACTCTCTTTAATGGTACTATTGGTTAACCGTACTTTACACGGAACCGGGGGCTCGATTTGGTATTTGTTCTCGAAATTGGAACAACAACAGCTCGGTCATATCAGTTCAGTCACTAGCAATGTCAACCAACCAACCAAGAAATAATAATAGATAGAAAATCATACAATAATATTATGAAGTAAAGTACAAGACATGCAAATATTTACTCACATGAAATTTTCGGCATGAAGAGCCCCAACGGTAGAAAAATAATTCAAACCCTTGAACTTACTAAATGTATAAAGGTTGATATGTGGTAGTCTATTTAAAACTTGGCAATCAACTGTGAGGGATGTGACGCTGAGAAGGACAAAGGTTTAGTTGGCATTCAGTCGACGGAAAATGTGAGTTTTCCTTGCAAGATTATACACTTTCCTCTTCAACTCTTGCTCAGTAGTACTGAGTATTAAGTAAACCTTTATTAAACCTTTTGGCAAAATGCTATCACTGATTGAAATCCGGAATGGATAGTGCAGAGAACTTTACGAAAAATGATCCGACCTTTTGGAGTATGTGCGAAAAGGTTTTAAGTTATCCTGCATTGAGAACTTTTTTGAGAAACGGCGACGAAGGGATTTGGTTGTGGACTTTCTGATCAGAAATTCTCAGGTCATATCTCACCGGCTAAATAAAGTAAAAAGGAATGGTTTAGCTAAGCCAGTGGAAATGATAATCAAGCAGTGGATTCTCTTTGGTTCGTCGTCGTGTTGGGTCGTTCTTGTGGTGCAGATAACATGCTGTCCGCGCGTGCATTGCTCATCTTTACTAGTTCCACCCTGAACTGCTTGGTTCATGAGTACACTTTTTCACATGTTTTACTTTATTGCCAACGCTAAAGGATGGATTGACTTTTGGAGACAAAAATAATAAGGAATCTTTCTCTATTCATCCGTTGACTGGCCTAATCTAGCATGTAGTAATACTGCATTAGATGACCCCTCCTAGCATGACTACTCTGGCTGGAGGATTTTCCAACAATAAATTATCAAATCAACGCTAAATCTCTCTGAAGAGCAGATTGCACCAGTTGAAAGTACTCTAGGGGGCAAAGTTCAGTATCTCTGTGTCGCGGGCCAGGTCACTTCTCATGTCCAATAGCTTAGGAAGTTGCTCACCTTCAAGTAAATCCTACCATGTACTATGCTTCTTAACTTGTAATCACTTTTCTCGTGTGTGAACGAAGATGAATGGTACTTAATCCCAGTTAAAGTCTTACAAGAAACCAGTCATGGCTTGGTAAACTCTCATCATCCGTAATAAAAATGTCTCCACCACCGCCAAATGAACAAGGGGCAAAGTTTTTTCCATCACAACGCATTATTTTAAGATTATAGTTTCATATCAAATGGCTTCAAAGACCGTGTTTAATCAATCTTATCATTTTTCGCTGGTTGAACTTATTTCTATTTTTAGACTACTTAGTTTTTTTACAGCTCCATTCAATCAAACATTATATACTCCGTGGTTTCTCTGGGTGTTATTAATTTCAGTTCAGTTTATTTATAGAATTTATTTCATAAAGGTTTTCTAGCAGTAATACATATTTGTAATGTAAGGAAGGGAGAGTGCGTGCTTATCAATTTTCTTCATGGAATTATTTTGCAGCTCATTCTATTTGCGACTAGGAAGACGGTATCGATTGGTTGGAGCTGGAGTACGAGTGTCGCTGCTGGATGGCAAAGAAGCTCGATGGACAAGCTTCAGATTCTTCTTTTCGGCCGTTGGCTTTGTTGAATTCATACTGGCAACTGAAGCAGTCCCAGGAACATCCAATGTAGTCTCATTGGGTTCAGAGATAGCCGACAGAGAGAGAGAGCGATTGTGTTCCAATCTGGCCTTAACCCTCCCGAAAACGGCATCTCCATCCCCATTCACAAGTTTTGCGGTCTTCAGAGAAGCTTCCACATTTCGCTTGGGATCATTGGTACCCAGATTCATACGTGTTCTAGGGAAAGCCTAGAAACCAGTAGAAACCGTATGTTATGTACTATATAAATATCTTTCATGGATACAAAGTAACGGAGTACCGTGTTTCCCGAATTAATTCCACTGGGGGACTATTCATTCAAATGTCGATTGGTCATGTGGAATTATTCCGGGATGGGAAACTATTACGGGGGATTAATATTTCAAATGGCCACTACCCCTGGGTAATCATACAGGGAGGACTATTTTGGGGGAATTAATTCGAAAAATACGATATGTCGATCCATATTGTTTATAACGAGTTGATGGAACTCACCAAATCTTGTATACGATTCACCAAAAATAGAGTCCTCCATGAAACGTAGTTAGTTTGGAATCGGAGAGTTTCATCGTTTTCCGATACTCGAGAGAAACGGCGATAGAAAGAATCCCACAAACCGTTGCTGTGGCAGATCTGTATGCAAGATAAAAAGGATAAAAGTCAATATTCACTCAAATAGATACCAGGAGTTTGCAATCTTTGATTTTTAAACATTCAATAAATGGGAGTAGGTAAAGGATACTATGCGACTAAAGTACACATCGTTAAAACAATTGCAAACTATATTTTTAAAAAATATACCATTTTCCTTTGTAAATCTCTCTTCACAAGGAAAAAAAATTATCGTAGGATAGATAGGCTTTAATTATGAATGCCAAATCTAATCATGCTTTACAGTCATCATAATCATCTAATATGTTTTTCTCTATTCATAGCATCTTTCACGTGGATCAAATCATTTAGGCTCTCAAATTATTTAAGCACGCATATGCATATTGTCACCTCCCACAATAAGCCAAAAACTCACTAACCTCGCGAAAAGTCTCACAAACCGGAGCCACGGTACTCAAATTCTCGATCCCAACGTAAGCCACGATCTTTACAAGAATGGTCTTGGGTAGAAATAGGATCCAGTCATAGCGTCCTTCACTCAGACGTTCGATGTAGTGGACGAAATGCTTTCCAAAGACCCTCAGAACTTCAGATGGGATGACTAGGTCCTTGGAAAAGTCATCCAGAGCAACTTCCATCTCAATCGGAGTGGAACGAGCTCTCCCATGAGAGATTTTCCATTGAATCAATTTCACCTTAACATATTCATATAATGTCCAATTAGTAAATCCTCAATAAAAGTTGTGGATCTAATCCACTACAACAGAGCTCGTTACAGCCGAACAACATGCATAGCTAGACGCAGAAACTTTCCAACCATGAAATTATGTTATACATTCCGGCATTCCCCTAACCACCACCAGCCACATGAACTAAATACTTCAAAAGACAACATCTATGCATTTGTAGCTGGCTCTACCACTAATACGGTTAAGTCTATCTAGAAAAGCTTACTTTATTAGTTGGTCAATCTATAATTCTATGATACAGAAGAGAGCTTCACAAATAGATTCTTAGACAGTAAGACAATATAAGAAAGTCTTGTCTTTCAAAGGCTACTATATTTGAATACCCCCAAGAATTGAGCCACCTAGAATAAGCCTCCCCCACTTTCCAAATTAAAAATCGGAATTCACTCTATCTAGGTAACTCATGTTAAGTAAATTTTCAATTTTTGGATTCAATCAATAACTCCCCAGGGGAGTTAAAACCGGAAATACGCTGTATATCTCTGGTTTAAATGAATAAAATGAAAATGAATAAATTCTGGAGTAAATAAAGGGGATACAGTACGGAATCAATTGTGACTTTAAGTCTGAAGTAATCACGAGAAGGTGAAGGAGCAACGGCGGTGATGTCGAGGAAGATCTTATTCTGGAGGTCCATTGGATTTCCTGCTTCAACGGCATCTCCAGAGACAACTTGCCCTCTGTACTTGTCCTCGTTCCACTTTAGACTCATTTCCACTGTCTAGCACACAAAACAAAACACAGCTAATCCAAAGTTTCCAATAAAGCTTTGTTACATTCGGCCGAATACCGGATTTCCCGTTTTAATTCCTCCCCTAAATAATTCCCCCTGCCTTTCCATGTTAAAAGTATAAATTTGCCAATTCTAAATATTTATTTTGAAGTAATAAAGCCCAAGGGGAATTAAAACGGGAAATGCACTGTACTTACCCTCTTTTTTACGACTTCTTTCACCTTTAAATTCTTATCTGAGCAGTTTCTCCTACCAAACGATTTTTACGACCGATGAGCTTCCCTTCAGTTCCAGTTAAACTTTTTTGCTTTCTTCTAATCAAGAAATCGGAATAGAAAGAAATAAAAGTTTTATCGGAAAATGTAAAAATTTTCTCCTCCTCGAAAAGACTGAAAATTTTCTAACAAAAAAAATCTCTATGGTAACTAATAATTTATTGCTTGGTAATTTTGGATGATTTAATTAAATTAATTAAATTTTCGACCTCAACCTCGTTTACCTTATCGTTTACCTTATCCAATCTTAGCCTTATCCCATTTTAGCTTGCAAGGGTATTTCCGCACATCCTATTATATTTGCTTTTGAAAAGAATTGAAAAGACAAAAGCAAACGCAATCATTTATGGGTGTAGGCTGTGTTAAGGAACGAAGTTGTCATGAAAGATGAAAAAAACGAACATAACTTTTAATTCATTTTAATCTGTTCTTTAATAGTTAACTAATTAAAAATATGGCATAAGTAAAATGACACCATTCGTTGAGTGATAGCATGTTTTGAAAATTTCAATTTTAAAAGGAAAAATTAATCCGCAGATCCGCATGTGTGTTTTCTGTGTTTTTGGGAATTGGAGTCGTGACTAAAAATAAAGCTGTAATTTATTGGCAGACAGCATTGCTAACTTTCTCAGATCAGTTCTTAAAATTACCCTAATAAGACACACCATGTTTTTGCATATATTAAGAAAGAGTAGATTTATGAATATTAATTAAGAAAGTGCCAACGTAAGGTAATGAAGCCCCAAATCTGATTGGACCCTAAAAAATTTACTTGCGTCAAGAATAATTTTTTCACGTAAGAATGACGACAAGACTATCAAGATCAAGAATAAATTAATTGCTCCAATACATAATCCATAATATTAAAGATAATTCCTGGTCACCTAAGGTTAATGTGGATAACTTAACAACGCAAATAGATTTTACAAACCAACTGAACTGCAGTAATCAGTTCAGAAGTAGAATCTTCAATATATTTTTTATAGGAATGAATCGCTTCCCGAGAACTCTTTCAGGCTTTACAACTTCCATAACATTTTCGGAAGAAGAAGTACGAGACGACAGTCTTCCCATTGGGAACCCATACCTCCAAGAGAATTGCCTTAGAGGACGATAAAACTGGTGTTGATTGCGATCATTTATATAAGCTGCAGGTAAAAGTTCACGAGTCTCATAGTTCGCTAAGAAAGGGTGAGGCAACCTGGTAAATAAATCAGAAAGATCTTGATGACGAAGACGTGAGTGTTGGGCTCCTCTAATAGTGGTACTTATAGTAGTTCCCTGGATTCCTGTTACACCAACACCATCACCCTCACTCCGCATTAATAGCTTGGCTTTCCCCTTAACCCCAAGAAATAAACCCTTATTGTCCTCATTTCCAACTTCATAGGTGCTCGAAATTTTTTTTTCATAGTCCGTCATTCCTGCATTGTATTCTTGGGTCTTATCAGTTTCATCACTATTGATAGGACGGCTGCTGCTGTACTTACTGCCACTGCATCTCCTTTGAAAGCCGCATTCATAGGCAAATGGTAAAAATTTATTTTGATTGTGGTAATGATTATGGTAATCATCTCCAGTATTCGATTCAACTTCGTCCTCTTCATCATCATTCTCTTCCATCTTCTGGTCATAGTGGTACTGATTTAACGCCAGAGCAGAGAAGTCCACTGGCTTTCTCAAGACGTATGTGGTGGGAACGTGTGGTTTTAACATGTCACCGCTGCAGTGGAGAAATCAGAATAAAATATCAGTAATACTTCTCAGCATCCAAACTTCAGCTCAATTTTAAAAGAAATGCTACTATTGTAGTAGTATACGCCATTCCAGCATTACACTCATACTTTCTCTCCGTTGAAGAAGCAAGGTCATGAGTTATAAATGATAGAAATAGTTTATTCGATGCCTGCCTGAATAACATTATGCGTTCCTCATCACTTCTGCCACCAGAAAGCCGGTCTGAACTTGGAAACTTTCCATCCGGAATAGAAATTCCTCTTGAATCCAAATTATTAAGCATGAGACGAGCCCAATCAAATGCTGCACTTGGTACTCTTCCTCCAAAGAAAGGACTAACGTCTTGCCGAAAAACTTGTCGCCTTTTTTTCCGACCAACATCTCCGTCCAATCTTTCTTCAACAGCTCCATACCCCTTCACCTCCTTTTTAATCATCATTCAAATACTTTTGTAGAAAAAGGAGATAGAGGGAATATTCTGCAGGAGAGAATGTTTCTGAGAATTTTATTAAGATACGCATACTATTTATAAAAACTTTTTTGGGGACGTAATTTGGATTAAAAAGTTGGCAACTGGAAGGGAAAGTTCTTCAATTTCATTGTCTTTGTCAAGTGAACAAATTTAGTCAAATGAATTACTTTCTTAGAGTATTTTTTTCTCAAAGACTTTTACCTACCACGTTTCATTGAAAGACATGAACATTGTAGTCTGAGGTTTGCTAACACGTAAAGAGGTACGAAACGAGTCAAACTTACCTGACAGGCTTCTGGAGAGTTCGCCAGTAACAATCGTAGTAGAAGTAGTAGAAGTGTGAAATGAAGCATGCTCCTATTGACGTGGTAGGTAGGTCGTTGCATCTTTACTACTTTACTAGCGGAATTCTTACTTATTACTGCTGAGTAGCAAACAACAAAATTCAAATTAAGATAAAATGAAAAATTAAGCACCTAAGGTGAGAATCTGTGAGAATCTGTGAGAATAGACAGGGAAACACATAAGCGAACTTAAGAAAACTGAAACTTAATGCAATGAAAGTATGCAGCAGCAATATATTTAATGTTTATGATTGGAGCATAAAAAGGGGCGATGATGATGGGACAAGAACTTGAGTGTCTTTATCTAAATAGCTACCTGATTTCATGGGGTTGGTTAACAGAAGCAAAGAATAGCCCTTTCATGTCCTTTTTTTCTTTCACGATTTTCACTTTTGTAGCTAAAATAACAGAAGAACAAAGATTATGGCTGTCGAAAGAAATCATCCAACCGGGGAAAACTCTCATTAAAAATTATGTTGTGTACAAGTTCAGTTCTTAAGAGATTCTGTATAGTCATCCAATAGATTGTATACCAAATTTCCACTTAGGTCTTCAAAGATGTTGTTTGCTTGTTGGTCACCGTTTTTTTGCATTAATTTTAGACCTACTTACGTGAACATTGCTTGCAGCTAAATAAATGAAATACTAAATAAACATTTTGATGTAAATAATGTGATAGTAGTAAGGAATGGGATGTAGTTGAAATTATCTTTCTTTTGAAATCGCACCTTTACTGTTAAAATAGGCATTAATGTAGGGGAACATTTCCATCTATTCATATATCAGTATGACAGATTGATATATGCGTTGGTTTATGCCTTTTCGGGCTTTTAAAAAAGCATTTGGTCATACTTAATAAGTAATTCGGTATTATGGTAACTTGTACCTATATCGGCATGCAATCTAGGCCAATTGAAAAAGTATTAACTTCCATTACCTCAAACGGTGTGAGTAATTCAATACATTTAAGAGAAATTTAATTAGATTAAAAAACAAGTTCAGGACATCAATCATTTTTCTATTGACCTAAATTAGATGCTAACGCACGTTACAATTGTACAAAATCAATTATACGTCCTAAAAAGGCAAGTCAGCTTAAACTATGCTGAAACATGCTGTAGAGGATGGGTTTACTTACTAGTTGATTATGCCAAGAAAGAAAGCAAAGATACGCATTATATTCATCAGTATATTTCTGTGGTAAACAATACGTACACATTTATTTTCTGCAATCCATTTTTGCATTCACCAGGAGAAGGACTACATGAGTTATTATTCACGAGTAATACAGAATATTAAGTTTCTTCAACTGCATTTTCAAATGGAAATGGAGACTCATAATAACTTTCCAGTGCCCATTTCCTGCAATGGACAATTCTTTTAGTGCGTAGTTGTGGAGAATGAGTAGTTTTAAAAAATAATAAGCACCCATAAGTCATTATCATGTCACATTTTCTCAGATTCTTAGGTCAGTCTTCGTCGACCATCCGCACTAACCATTTTCAAACTTATCATTCAAAACAACTTACAAAACTCTACGAAATATCATTACAGTAGTAGTAGTGTCAGATTCATTTTATTACTATTTATAGACTTATTATTATTAGCATTATTATTCGTACATTATTTTATGTAGTTTAGTGTAAATCGAGTCCCCATCATCGCATCATCATCGTCATTTTTTATATTAAGAGTGTAGTTCTGTTTTAGAGGACAACTCTCGAGTTGTTCACCACGCTCCTTGAGCCATGATGCAATCGGTAAGTTTCATAGTTCCATTTTACCGAAGCACATTTGACAAAGATCTTATCATTCAGGCGATGACCACGCAGACTGTAGTATACCATTTCTCACCTTTATTGACTAAGGCGAGGTAAACATTAAAGTTGACAAAGTGTTTTGTCGAGGCTGTCAGTGGAGTTATGAGTAGTTAGTAATGAATACACATCGTTTTTATTTTATTTGCTGCTGTACGTACGTACGATCAAAGTTCAAATGCTTGGTTGAGTTGTCCCATGAATTTCAGTAATTTGGAATTTCTTCGGGTTACCAGATCAGATCAGTCTCGTGTTTCGTGCATATCTTCCGTATATGGTGATATAAATATTTAGTCTGTGTCACTCCACTTCCTTGTACACTTGCACTTTTCATGCCCAATTTTTCACTTTTGCTTGTATTTATTTTTAAGTTCTTCAGACGAAAAGTACGCTATACTCAATACTTAAACATGCCAATTCTACCTCACTTGTTCAACACGGACTCGAGACAAGTGTGGAGTTAGCGGACTCAACGACACACAATGAGTCTCATCTCTAATTGCATAAATAATAGGCCAACTTTTTGACGGTCTAACTCCTTGCCTGGAGATGTTTCCAGCTTCTGTACACTGCTTTCCTTCAATCATTCCGGTTTGCTTTTAAGAAGTAAGTATATTTTCATATCTCTTCATTAAAAGTAATAGAAATTCTAAATGAGAAGCCGGAGAGTTTAGTGTGAGTGCGATAAAAATGAGTTAAACCTTTGTCTGCATAGTGTATGAAAATATTTCCGTTTGACAAGGAGGGAAATCATTACGGTTGTAAAATTTAGTAGAACTGAAGATTTACTAATTAATATTGAACAGGTTTTAACTTACATTACTTTCTCTGTTTCATGCCTTGCTTAAACTTTCATCTTAAGTAGTTAGGAGTTAGGTTTTTGCGTTTGTCGTTATGCCTTTAATTAGATTAATAACTAATTGAAGACCGCATCTTGATTTTAAAAGTTGCTTAAAGTTTAGACTACAATTAGATATAAAATGAGCATTTGCTTGTTTCATCATTTCTTACTTTGAGTTAGAGTTACAATATATTTTACCACTACCGATACAAATGAAACTTCTCGAGGCTATAGTTTCGTCCTGTAGGCAATTAATCTTATTGAGTTTAAATTAAATGAGAATGTGTGCTCTTCAGAAGTGCAGTTTGTATTGATTTTTTACGTTTAAGTCATATCTTTCCTTGTTAAGTTGATTTTAGTTGACGTCGACGACGGGTAGCTTTAAACCTCTATATGTAAATTGGGGACGACGACGACAGTAAAAGTAAGTATATTTGTAATCATTGCATTAACAATCCTTTTTTAAATGAGCACTGGTTGGCGACTTGCGATTTGAGTCTTGGTGTTATGTGAACTTTTAATCGAATTAAATGAAGCACCTTTACGTTACAGTTTATCATAAATCAAAATAGAACAGATAATACCGTAGTGGAAACTTAGAGTAAAAATAGACCTCAGCGGGTGTGATTAGTGAGATGAGCAAATGGTTAACACACACACAGGAAGTCCAGTTTAGCGTTTTTTTCTTTAAAAATTCGACAGTCTCATTGATTCATGTGTAGTTTAGCTATTAAATGTCTGGCTTTATTTAAAAGCTTTAAGGGTTTCGCGTTTAATTATTCTGTAGTAGGAATCCAACCTCTTGCTTTGGTTTTAAGCACCAGTTACTCACATACATGCTCCAGGTCACACTTGTTTGGAGTATTTCCAGAGGAAGTTTTGTCTTCGTGTCCACCAGCTGCTTCACAGCATAGACAGTTATAAAGGCCAATGACGAATAATGGAAGCTTGGTGGGGTTTGCTGGAGTCTGGTTAAACGCAACGATAGGTTGCCGCAGTGCCAATGTTGAGTCCGCGACAATGTTTGATAATGAGGTCAGGATGCTTGAATCCTGTGGTACGTTATGATTCTATCAAACAAGGAGGACTGTGTAAGGGATCGCTGAAGGTTTCACAACAAAATAACCTTGTGAATTTTTGCCGTCTTCCATCAACTAACCGAATCTATAAGTATTGCTGTGAGTATTATGCATGTGATGTGTGCTAGGTTGGCGTTTTATTATACAAAAACACGGTCACCCTCTTCCATAGCCAATTCTTCCTTCTTTATGCGAATCCGCTGTTTGTACTTTTCAATTGTTTAAAAAAATTATTATGTTTGCTAAGGAAAGGAAGTTGGATGTGTAGGTTTGGTTTAATCTGTCGGATTCAGTAGGACCAAGTCATCTTCTACAACGTCGGAGATGTGCAAATAGATGATCCAGTACATTAGATTAAAGCAAATGAAGCATACTGGGAATACCACACGGGAGTATCTGCAAAATATTATAAATTCATGATGAGTCTCAAGGGTAGGACATACATAATAATCTTCAACTTTTTTAATATGCTACATTGCCATGGCCGACTTACTTATCGATATCTGAAGGGGTGATTCCGTATAATTTGTTAATATCCTTGCCTGGAGGCAAGATAGGATGAGCAGGATTCTCTTCATCGCCTCCACGGGCACCGTTCACAGTATTCTCAAGAGTACCAACGCCTTTAGAGTAGGATTTAGGATCATGTACCTTAAACCTCACCTCCTGCAATTTTAATAAACCACAGAATTTTCTAGTTGCCAGTCTTCACTCTCCCTCTAAAGAATGATCTTTCATGGATAAGCAGGGGAGATTTTTACCGTTTGTTTTGCATGGTGCTCATCGTGATGATCCATAGCCGCTCGCTTTTGCTCTGCCATTTTCTGAAGAGCTAGAAACCTATTTTTACGCATTTGGATTCGTTTTGCCATGTAGCCCACGGTTGCATATTCTGAAACGGTTCAACAAATAAAAGTAGATTGGTATTATATAAATAATCTTATCATTCTGCTTAAGATTTTCAGTCTTGATAAACGTCGAGGTGGAAAATCTCCTAAGTTTGATGCATAAAGCTGATAAATATAGCTATACAACTAGATTATAACTGTAACGGTTGCTGAAAATTACCTAAAAGTGAGGCAAATACCATGACGAAACAGGTACCGAGATACACGTCGATTGATTTTACATATGAAATCTTTGGGAGGGCTGCATTTGTTGAGGACATCAATGTTGTCATAGTCAATACCTATAAATTCATATGTGCATGATTTTTTGTTTTCATATTTGCAGCAAATTTGTTTTACTACAGCTCGCCTTTTGTAAAATACTAATTTACTGAAAAACTAAATAAGACCGATACAGAAAGAATAGGATTTACGCTGACGACTCGTTTCTAATTATCAGGCGTACTGCTGCTCTACGGTATGATACGTTAGACATAAAATAGAAAGTTTTCTCACCGTTGTTACACCTAAAGCAACTCTTGCTGGAGTAGCGTTTCTATTGAGCCAGAACGAGACCCATGAAATAATGACAATGAGTCCCGAGGGAATGTAGATTTGGATCAGGTAGTATCCCATAGACCGGACAAACTGAATCTCACAAGCCAGACGAGAATAGTTTCCTGAAAGTTTTTTTACAGCCCATGATCATGCCTCTGGGTTGCTCAAATCGTAAAACAAAATGCACTAAATACGTAACGTGATCCTGCCTCTTTCTACCGTATCGATGAAATCTGGGGAAACTCTGAGTTGATTTGTGTTTACAATTTCAAATGCACTATTAAATTAACAACTCATCTTTATGGAAAATGGCAGTATGACATCAACAATTATCCTTGTACCCATGTAAAATTATATTTGGTTTAGACCAGCTTGACTTAAGATGGACATAAATTCCCCTGTAAAGAGTAAATCTTCCAGGCAAACCGTTAACAAAGGCGTGTTGCTGTTGTAAAATTTGCTCTACGGTTGATAAACTTATCTTATTTTTACACTTCAAGCGTTTTTGGAATTTATTGTGAATAAGAATGGGTAAAGTGAATTACAGGCTCAATACAGCTAATATATAGAGTAATGGTAGGTAGTGTCAAGTGTTAAAGGTGGATGGATGTTAAGTGGTGAGCGTTCTAATCAAGGTGAGTATGTACCAGTCGCTTAAGTCAACTAGAAAGTGGCCACTGGCTTGTGATATCGTGAAAGGTGGTTTTGGAGAGATAAAGTGCGACGTTTGGAAAAGTTCTAATTACTAAAGCTCTAGAGAGATAGTTAGTATATTTTTTTTACATGTATGGAAGTGGGGGTATTTAGTAAAGTGAATTTATAATACTCCGTGTCAAGTAGTACTTTTATAATTATAAAAGATATTTCGTTCTAATTTGTTGTTTGCAAACAGAATCAGCATGACCAGGGAAAGTAACCTGTGCTCAGTGAAATTTCCATGGCTTGTTGCTTGTGCCCAAGAACTTTGAACTGCGGCAGAGAGACATCAGAAGAGACACCAACTGAGTCCAGTCCTTTTGCCCACTGGTACCGGATGTCCGACATTGTGTAGCCAACTAAATTTGCACCCAAAGTCGCATTTCTTAAGCTTTTAACTCGCAGTAGGAGTAGTACATATCTTTAAACTACTGTGACCATTCGCAGTGTTATTATCATCATGAAGGTTTGCATCACATAGAGTATTAAGTTTTATAGGCTACTAAGCTGATTCCACACAGCGAGTAGCTTTCAAGGGAAGCAACTAAGTAAGACCTGAGCTTAGATACGTTGCTCGGATTACGAGTCCATCTTTCTACATCTTGCTGTTCCTCAAATATTTTCGTGATACTTTTTTTTACCTTATGGGCAATATTTTGTTTGCACAAAAAAAACTTCTTCGGTTTGTTTTTGTTACAATCACGTACATATTTGGGGATTTGTTTATTTCAATTCAAAGAATACACATGTAGAGAGAAGTAGATGCGGTTCAGCTTTTTTCTTGTTTTTTGTTTACGTTGACTCAAACTGTACTTAGTTAAGTGTGATATCTTATAGCAGTTTTTATGCATGCATTATGAAACAATCAGTCGCATTCAATTTTCAGCATTGCAATTGTAAGCATTCCTGCATGCCAAACATTCCGAGCAATCAGATGCATATTTTGTTTCATAAATGAATTACTTCGTGTGTGCAGTGCACAATTCAGGATGAGCAAGACAGGGTTTCATTCCATTTTGCATTATCTGTGAGTAAGTGATTGTGCAATTGCTATGGGATGATTTGAAGCCCAAGTTAATACAGCTCCGAACAAGGCAGTATAATATGGATAGCTTGCATACAGTAGAAGCAAAATTAATACCATTGCGTCTGAATTAACTTTCTCGTCCCTTGCATCCGTTTTCTATAAGTAGTTCATCAAAATATCATTATAGTACATTAAAACACTGGTGATTCTCCATCCAAAAGAGTGGTTATTTTTGTCACATAAAGTTACATAATAAAGAGTTCTAAGGAATAAAATATAGTCTGGTCTAAACTCAAACGCGGTCGGAACTGAAATCTAACGTTCGCTTTGTTCACTCAGGAACTCTCGTTTAACGTCTAAGCAGAGTTGAAATGTAGTGTAAAATAAATAGACAAATTACTAAAAAAATGTATGTTTATTGTGGAGTGTGATATAGCCTAGTGGATACCTGTGGTGAGCAGGACGTGCCTTTGAGTATGTCTGTGGCCCAAGACGGTGAATTGAGGTAGTTGAAGTGAAGATGAGATGCCAATGGAGTCCCGACCGGCTGCCCACTTGTATTCTATGTCCACCATCGTGTAACCAACTAATGTACAACACCAATTATCTTACTAAACTACAACTTACAGTTACGATACCTCATGCAATGACCCACGACTAGACTAATTAGTACCATTCAAGCTGCATTACTTCCACCCCCATAGATTATAGTCACTACAATACAACCTTTCGCTGATGAAAGAAAGACTTTCTGTGCTACATTTTGGTGACCGACACTCAAGTTGAGTAACTACCAGAAGAGGAAGCTTTCTTTGAAGTAATGCATACCGTGTTTCCCATTTAAATTCCCCTAGAGGGCTTGATTGCTTCAAACCCCGCTTTGCCATGATACATTATACCGGGGTGGGAAACTATTCCGGAGGCTTTGCTACGAATATTTTGATTTAGACCCTCAATATTTGTAGTTGTTGTTTAGTATTTTTCTAAAATTTTCTATAAAACAAGTCGAGTTTTTGTAAATAATTAATTTAAATAACTTTCGTAAATTCTCTAGAATGTGTTGAAGGTGGCAAAAAATTAAAACGATTCTTGAAAACAAAAAAGAAGGAAGGGTAAATTAATTTTTTAAGTTGTAAACCGATTGTCAAGATGTCTAAAATATTTCTGTCATTTCTTGTTTAAAAGTAAAAATTAATCTAATACCATTCCATCTTAACGCATTGCTTCCGCTGTAAAATGTCAACTTTATTTTATTTTATTAATTAGAACCAAATTTTAAAAACTTTTAAATTCTGTTTCCTTTATAATCTAGGTTAGGGAAATTAAACTTCTGGGTTCCCAAGTTGACAGTAAAAAATCCTTCGATTATGAAGTCAACTTCATAATGGAAGTTAAGTTTTTAACCTTTCTTGTACAGTTAAATATGCTTTTATTTTAATTTTATTAAGTCAATGTATATGTAATCCTTTAATTGCTAAATAATTAAAACAAACGATTACAGTTCTTCTGGGTAAGTTATTCCAATGCCAAATGTCAAATATCTTGAAAGTATGGGGAGCTATTTAAGGGGTAATTACTGCGTCAACTGGCCCGAAACACCAAGGGAATTATACAACGGGGATTATTTTAGAGAGGGAATTAAAATGGAAAATTTGGTATGCATACTTTTTTTTGTATAGTCGAGTCACGAGTGTATAACTCTGTTTATCTTTGAAATTTAAAGGATAAAAGGGGAGACTTTTAAGCTGGCAAGAACAAGAACCCAACCGGATATCTATTATTGTTCATAAAATTCCTGAAATAAGGAATCGAAATATTGTACCTAGTTGTTACAGTAATTAAAGATAAATAGGGGTCCTCAGGCACAGTGAGAAACCCTCTACCATATCGTTAAATCCGGTAATTGAAGAAAACTTAACATTGCGAAAAGCATTTAATACCCTGCCTATAAATATAAGTTACTTGGCTATCGTTCTTTCTTCATATATTTTTATTATTTATTGAAAAAATTTCTAATCATACAATGGATCTACATAATTTGACAATTAATTGGCAAATATTAGGCGAGACTGCATTGTTTCTTAAAAAAGCGCAAGTTCATCCCAGCCTTGTTTAAGTGAAATAGGGTGCTTTCATTACCATTGTTTCTCATGCACTGTGCTTTGCTAACTGACATTTTGTATTACTTTACTTCATTGATTTACAGATACAAAAAATACTACAAACACGCAATGCGAAAACAACACTGATTCATTGAGATTGTGAATGGCATGCTATCAATCACTTGAAATGACTTGCAATCTGCTGCATACATAAAATACAAGTGTTGTACTAATGGTGTACTCGGATGGAAAGGAAAGCTCGTTAAGATTTTTGAACTTTTTTAAAGCTACTTTATCAAGATAGCTTGTAGATGAATTGTTTAATATATTGCTTCTCCATATTAATAATATTTCTGCAAAAACTATTTCCTCCCTTTTCATCCGGAATCAGGTTGCACTGATCGCTATTGATTGGAACAGCACATGATGGTGTATTATTAGCGTAACGAAAGTACTATCTGCAGATTTTAATCTGCTAGAACAATATCAATACAATATGCTGTCCTCTACATACATAAAATTATTTTGCATGCAATAGCCACATTCAGCAAGAGATTCATGCCATATTTAATTTTAACTGAGAGTATTTTTTAAATTCGCATGCATGGATGCAGTGATGATGCTGATTTATACTTTCAGTGTAGTTGACACATATTCTAGTGATAAAACCTCCTCCAAGCAGCTTTGTGAGCCCAGTCAATTGTTTTAAGAATCTGACCGCTGCCTGTTTGTCGTGGGGCATAGTCGCTGATATTCCCTCTGTCTGACCTGATCAATATCAGCCATTTATTTTATCAGCCCCACACCCCGTTTTTTCCTTTCTGTTGTTTTTGTCTTTCATTCGTCCCCCTGTTCCTATGACTTTTGATTTTAGCAAACATAATCTAATCTGTTATTTGTTACTTTTGAAGAAAAGTATAGGGATTGAACATTTTTCACCTTTTTCACCCGACCGGGTTCAATTGACCCCCACGGGTACCTAAAACTTTAGGTTTTAGCAAAAAGAATCCGTTCTTTGTTACTTTTGAACAAAAGTAGAAGAACAATATTTTTGGAAATTTCTGCCCGGTGGGGGTCGTTGTGACCCCTATGGGTCACTGGGTGGTCCAATTGGGATGGTTTACGAACCTAAACCTCAAAATCAGCCCTGGACTGCGTGTACAATGTTTTGGCAGTGTGGTGTAATTATTTCTCGAGTTATCGAGTTCACGGACAGACGAACAGCGTGGCTACATAAGCCCAATTGACTGGGCTAAAAACTGATGAATAAAAATCATTCATCTTTTCTATAAAAATCTGTCCCCTCACAGATAAAGTTCGCTGTCTAGTTTGGTAATCTTCAAAAAGGCTTATACCTCATTTTGAGTATTATGAATAAAAAGCAACGTTTACTTGTATACGCCGATGTTTCAAAGTGTAATTCTGTGTAAGTTGCTATACTGATTTGATTTCGAGAACTCACAACGAAATAGAAAAGTTTGATAAGCACGAGTCAGACCTGTCAAATTTAAAAGATAACGACAAAGTCGCTTGACAACTTCGTTGCACTACCTTTGTGCATCTGCATTTGTTTCGTAGTAAATATAGAAAATGTAGAAATGAACAAGCTGCCACTATATAGATGCAAAAAAATTATAATATAGTATACAAGGCGCTAGTTGCTACTCCAGATATGATCGTAACACTGCGAACAAATAGTTGTTATGGCATAAACCAAACAATTAATTCTGAAGAAATTAATCTCACAGCTTTCAATCTCTATGGTACATAGTTGCCTGTCCATGGGGAAGTATCGGAGATCCATAGGACATGAAGCTGTCACAGTCAATCTAAAAAATATGGTAAACGTTTGCTTTCTGTTAAAATGAACTAAATGGAATTATATCCTCAACTTCGTGTAAGCAAAACGCTTCAAATCGTCGATTCAAAATAAATTTCTTTACAAATCGTCCATAAGAAAATGGATGTTTCACGACTCACCGTATTGATCTAAGAACATCACCATCTTGAGAAATACGAAGAAATTCATTGGAAGTTGTGGCTGTGTGGAAGTAGGACTTCTTTTCGTTTACAAAGAACGTATCTGGCACCCAAAGAGTTTTCAAAAATTCTGTCCCCACCTAGAAACGTTTATGTACAAGTTAACTTAAAGCTTAATTTAAAACATTAATCTTTCTCTCTCTTCCATCAATGCAAATAATTTGAAAGGGATATAAATTAAGGAAGGGTTGAGTTTCAAGTAATATCAACAATTCATCAGCATATTTTTTATCACGCATAACATGACTTCAATAAATAATTACAGAAAGGGTATTGACTCCAGGTGGTCCTTTGAATTTCAACCTTGGATCCTTCCATGTTTGACGGAAGTAAAAGTCGACGGTGAAATCCTTGCATTCAAATCATTGATCAAATTAGTTTTGAAACCTCTCAAAATCATTTTCACAGAATATAATTTAAAACAGCAAATTCTAAATAGCACAGATGTATGTATGAAAGAGACAGCGAGTGCAAGGGGGAAAGTAAAATAACATTTAGGAGATAGAAACAAGCAATAGATAACTGCATTAGGAGAAAAAGAAGGTCACAGTTTGTTGTTCCTGTTTGCTAAAGATTAAAATATTTTGTGGCATGGGCGTACCACGGAAGGACAGAGCATAAAGAAGATAATACAAACAGACAGTCTAAACCAAGAAAAATACAAAGATTAAATGAAATATGAACATAAGAATGTAGAAATGGATGACAGAAAGAATACAGATTAAGAGAGAGAGAGAGAGAAGAAGAAGAAGACAGAAAGATGAAGCTTATTTTTGTTGATGATGAAAATAAAAATATTCCGTACATTAGCAATAAAGTTCTAATTCTAGAAGACTTATTTAGCGATCACTAAGTAAGATAGATGCAAAGAGATAGATGAGACACAGAGAGTGAGAGAGAGTCAGTGGGAGAGAAAAGAGATTGACATTATATAATGGGTAAAAAAGGGTTTGGAGACAGTGGAAATCTCGCTCAAGGGCTTTTGGTATTAAAGGAAGATCTAATAAACTGTCGTGGTCTTTAGGTGAGTAAGAGAGAAATAAAGACAGACAGCGGTAGAGAAAAATATCAGAAATTATGCGACAGAAATTTTTCCTGAGAGAGATGAATAGAATAGGTAAGGTGGGTGGGTGGTTAATTTGGTTGTATTTAAATATACGTATTAAAAGAGAGCATGCATAAATGTCATGCAATGCAGCAATCACACTGCAGGTCAGTATTAGGATAAAAGGTCAGTTTATTTATGTGTCATGGTGTATACTATTTCCGGAAATATTCCTCATATCCCCCCAAATGCAAATCCGCTCTTTCTCCAGGCTAAAACTGAAGATATCCCAAAAATATTTTAACATTGTATTTTTCTGGAAACCTCTCCCATAAATTAACTCCTCCCCCTAATGATGCGAATACGATTCCGGAAATACAGCGGTATATATTTTTCTGTTTACTGAGGCTTTCAATTATGGATAACAAATACCTTGGGTCATTTAAGCACTTGGCTTTTTTCTGGATTGATAAAATGAGGTTTTCTTTCTATAGATCTCTGTGGTGACTAACTGGTTGCTTAGATTAGATGATATGAATGAGCGAATTTGAAGGAAACAAACGGGAATGAGAGTGATAAGTGTACAAATGGATTTGTTTATAAATTACAAGATTGGTATTGTAATGACGATTCATGCAATGAATTAAGCTTTCGACTATCTTCATGCTCACTTTCCAAGGAAGTACTAGAAGCTCAGTTTTATGATTCTTCCCAAGTTATAAAATTATTTTTCGAAGCTGAAAAGACACTTCAGCTCTCTAAAAGTATTTACCATAATACCAGCGATCCAAAAACATTTCATTTCTGATACGATTTCAAAAAATCCAACTAATCTAGGTGTGTCGATAAAAATTCTCATTTTAAATACTGAGTGAATGCGAAACATTTGTACAGGCAATCCTATCTTTGTTTCTTTTTATCTACGTACATGTACTACTAGTGCACAATATGTAGTAAAGGGTACTACATATTGTGAACTATATTTTAGAAGTGAAAACGCAATTTTTTTTTTAAACTGACACATTATGATAGTGATTAATTATTTATGCCCGAAGATAGTCCAATTTAAAAATTCAAAAAGCTGCTTAAAAAGTTAAGTAGAGATTACACCATAAATCATTTCCACAGCACAGCTCAGGAAACTTAACCAGATGAAAAAACCGTCGCCGGCAACGGAACTGCTTAAAAAAGAAGGATGCAATTATCAAAGGGGTTGATTACTATCCTGCATTCATAGATGAGATAATGTACCATAAAACTAACGCAACAGTGGGAAAGAACTGAAAAAAGAAAATAGTTATGACTGATCCGGAAAAGACAGATGAAAGAAGAAGAGATATGTTTAAACCCTGAATTTGGGCTTTAGACTTGTCACTCTAAACCAAGTTGCTTTATTTACTTAAAATAACAGAGTGGATCCGATACCATTTCGACTTCTGAGACGGAGCTGATGGAGAGCACATACATAGTCACCCCCACAACCACCGGTTCACCTGATTATATTACAATCAACCGCTTATAATTTTGTAACAGCAGGAATAGTAAAAACACAACACATAATTGTTATAGTGTAGACGTCCCCAATCAGTTTGGTAAAAGTTTCGTCTATTGAGTATTAAGGTTTACCAGTTAATTTTAACCAATGCCGACTTCATAGGTGGCATAAATAAATATCCTGAATTTTATTAGTAAAAGGAAAGGTAAGCTTTAGAAATTTTCCGTAACTAAGCTGAAGGTTGTAAACACGTTGCTAAATTTATTAAACAGCAAAAATGGCGAAGTAGTATGACTTAAGATATCTTCTGTCATGTACTGGAGTATTGCAGCAAATATATGCGTCGAAGATAGGCAGTAGCACTACTTTAGTACCGTGTGAACATGTTTGATTAACATCCATATACCTTTAATATTAGTAACCTTTTTACAGGGGAAAGTTAGATGTAATATTGTGAACTGGTTCTGCATGTGAGTGCGTGAAGCTTGAGGAATAAGAAGCTGAAAATAGGACCGATTTAAAACTACAAAATAAGTAATACAATAAGGTCTAACAAATGCATCTACAAGGAGAGGTGGTCAAAAAATAATATATAGATAAAAGAAATAATTTTACAAAAAGGTATATGTTAATAGTAAATATTATCTGCTCTAATGTCATGCTGTAAAGATCAATATGACGTGTTTGTGTATGGTACCATTTGAACTTCAGAGAGTGAGGAAATGCTGAGGACGTACATGGTCACTCCAACCACCACCGGCTCACCTGATACAAGCAACTTTTTTTAATATCGCTAATCTTAATCCTGCTAATTTCAAATGTTACCAAATCATATCTTTCCAATTAGGTATATTAAAATTTTAATTTATTTAATTTAAATTTAATTTTTTTAATTTTAATTTTTTTAATTTACTACTGCTCTTAAGCTAAATGAAGTTATACCGATTGAAGCATACGTTTATCCTTGAAATTGTATGTGCAAATGATAGTAACTAGTCCCTGATTCACTTAGTATTTCTTTTCAAAATAACTAAAGAGAGACAGCTGTAAAGCTCTCCGTTGAACACTTGCATACATCTTTCGAAATCCTTCCTTATCTTACAGCTTAACTTGCCCTTCTTCCTAATTGGTATTTCTATTAAATCATTGCACACCTAAGTATAGTTTTTGATATTAAAATGACTACTGTAGCTAGCATTTCTAAAACATTATTAGCAGAACATCAACTGAGCAAAGTGGTATTGATATGGATTTATTCAATTAGTGATAGAGATAGAATATCTTCTGAAAAAGGGATGAAATTAGTTGGTTAATTTAATTTATCAGCATGTATCATTGATTAGTCGGAAGTAAACATTGAAATTGTATTACTCCTCTTTCCTTTATGTAAGTGAGTGTAAATAATAAAAACCATGGTTACCTCCGTAATTTGGCCGAACACGCTTATCGTAACCCTCCCGAATGGAATTGAGGATTTCAGAGACTTTTATTCCAAGCGTTCCTGGATTTTCCCCAGCACTTCTTGCAGCAGTCCTGCAAACAGATCAAATAACTTCTTTCACTTCCAACAAAATCTAATTTTATACCAAAATTTCTTAATAATTCTCTGCCACTGTTAGCATAACAACCAAGACGGTTAAAAATAAGTTTTCACACGAGAACGTGTTTCCCAAAGCCGACTGTGGCGTCATAAAGAAAACATATAGCGTCACTCGCATACCAGAACTCGTTGGAATACATTACTTCGGTTTCTTGGCAGATTAAACAAGGCTTAGTGAACCTGAAAACTAAATATGTAGCTTATACCCAAGCTCTACGTACTTTTCTTCAATTTTTTTAGCATGAGACTAATTTGCAAATTTTAGTAATTAATTCCTAGAGGTGGCTTCGCTACTTCTGTATTGCATTTGAGAATAACTAGGAATAAAATTTTAAAAACTCGGTAATATTTCTAATTCTTACTTCATTCATTACCATGACCATAGTTGCAGAATAAATTTAGAGAGAAAAAATTGTTATAGCGCTAAACAAATGTTTCCAAAAGACTTTAGTCTGTGGCAATGGCAATCCTTTTTCATCCAAACTCCCATCAACTCAAAAAATCTTGGTGCATTCTATTAGTCAAGCAGTTAGTAACCGACTATGAAAAATTAATTTAGATGTCAAACTATCTCTTTGTCGTGACGTGCACGCAGTGTAGGTTGACCAACCGCCAATCTTTTACACCGATATGATAACGGGAACGTAAAAATGAAATACAACACTAGCCTCAGTTATTTAAACATATTATTTCCACTATGAAGGTAAACTTTTCCCCACGCACTTGGCACTTAAGCAAACCTTAATGAGTCAGCGCGACGATTTTAGCGTATTCTTAGTATTTTTATCAAGAGAACGAGGTCAAAAGCACATTGATCTAATTAAAGTTACATGTATGCTATGCACATATTCATTTATAAAGCTGTTTTTTATGATGCTCCATAATTCTTGGAATGAATGTAATGGTTCTAACCGATATCTATGCATGGTTATTAAAAGCACCAGATATTTACAACACTAGGCGTAGTTGAGTGTACAACACCAGTAGAGGTTAGTGTTTATCCAGCTTGTTAATTCTTGTGAAGAGGATTTTGCTGAGGTGTTGGTTAAATCAAAATGTAGCCATGCAGAAGTAGCAAGTTACATAATTTGTACATGCTATGGAAGTACATGGTTGGTGGTGGTCGGTGAAAGTGGCAGAAGAGGAAGGTGGAGTAAGCCAACAGAGATACGAGTACGACGAAAGAGACAGAGAAAGAGGAAAGATGAGCATGAGGGAAGAATCAGATATCCGACAAAAGTAAATCGACTGTGGTTTCACTGGTTGTAGGTGGTGGATCCTGCTATAAAACAGAGTTCCCGAGAAAATACAGAGCTTTGAGAAAGTATAGGGACCCACCGTTATTTTGACTATTACATCTACTGCTCTACTTTCTGCTAAAACAACTATCAACCAACATACTTTCTCCACGTTCTCCTCTTGCTGATGTCATACCAAAACTGACTCTGCTTGGGGTGCAAGAAGCTCGAAAAAAGCTACTACCAAAATCGTGAAATAAATTCACAGAGAACGGCAAACTTGAAGAATTTGCTAGTAAAGTAACTATACCACCATTATTACGAGAAGCTAATAATAATAATACATCTGAAGATTACCAGGCGCTTTAGTATCTCTGTCATGCAGTAAGATTAGCATTTAAAATATAAGTTCATAGCCAAAATATAGATACTTATGCAAGTTGAACGTTGGACCATAGTGTTGCCCATCTAAATGTATGAACAGATGTAATGCATGTATAAATCCTCTGCGCAGTGGGTCTTTCTGTTGGCCATTGATTTTCTGAGTACAGCACTTTCCCACTACTACTGCTACTTAACTTTGGTATACACTTTCTCTGAACTTTCTCCATCTAATCCTACTGCATTTACTACCTACTTCGCCCCATATCTCAACTCTCAACGTCCCAGACTAAGAAGAGAGTAAGTATACATAATGGTTATACTCTGGGAAATATACTAGGTGAAAGTAAGGGATGATCTTTTGGGTACTTTAGACTTTAGCTGAGGACCTTAGTAGCACTATCAACATCACTGACTAAAGCTTCCAGAGAATAAAAAGTACACATATTACTACATCTACACACACATGCACCTGACACATCTAAATATACATATGTGACTCGGTGAAAATAAAGGTAGATGAAACCTAGCTTCAGTATTCCATGCCAAAGAAAAGACAACCAGCAGACGGAATTGGTAGACGTATCCACTGGCTTCTTTAACTATCACCTGTAATTATAAGTCTGGTAGACGCATGTAGCCATGAACTTTTTTTCAGTTTTACGGTTTTAATATGTTATCATAATATTTGGGTGCACTGTACTTCAGTGATAAAAGCATTCGGTTTGTGAACAGCTTTTCAATGCTTTTGAATGCCATGGAAAGTTGTGAGCATACTCATACCAGTAGAATCTTGCAAAGGTAGATCAGTATTGATACTAAGAAAATTTGTAACTATGAATTATTTATTTTGCTACTGTGACTGTATGATTTTGCCCATAACATTAACACAGTTTAAATTTCCGGTGTGGTAAAACCTTGGATAATGCTATGATAATTTTGTCAAACTTTCACTTACGGTACGTATATCAGGGACACCGTGCATGCATTAAAGTAACTGCTATTGACTAGGAATAATATTAATGTTGAAGATAGCTTCAGCTTTATAGTGGTTGGTATAACTTTCCTAGTTTAGGTGGTATTAATGAGTTAGCACGAGTTGTGGGAAACGGCTTATACTGGAACTGGAACATAAGACCATTTGACATCTTTTGTGTAGCCTGTATTTTGGCATTGCTACAACTGCAATAAATAAAATGAACACATAAACTAGCATATAGGTAAGGAGGATAACCTAGAGGGCTTAGCATGGTTCAATTATCTTCCGAGAACGCATATAGAAATATAAAGGAAAGGAAAGCGAGAGAGTTTAGTTGGATTTTATCTTTATCCCTAAAAGTTGTAGGTAACGTCTGTCTCAAGCTGAACAATCAGCTAAGTTAACCAATCTCATTCTTTTTTATTTTCCAAGACAGAAGAATGAGCTGATCCCTTTTCTCATTTAAGGTCTCTTTTCACTCACCTTACCAGGATCAATACTTCATCCACCCTGGAGAGTCACCTCTACTATTCATTAAGGGAGAGGAAATGTTCTATTTAATTCTGTTGACGCTTCTCTGTTCATTTTAGGACTTAAGAATATGGTGGAACCCCTCCTAAGAAGAGATGGTTACACATTAATTTAACTTTCTATCTCATATTTACGTATAATATAACATCTCTCTCTACATAGAATTTGTCTACTTAAAACATCCAGGAATACATTAAGGTACTTTGCATATGGCTACAAGTTTTCAGGGGCTTTCATACTTCTCTCAAACCTTTGCTCACAAACGCGACGTCAGCATTATGTATTGTTAGTGGTAGCAGTACTTTCAGAGGATGATACTAACTAAACCAACAGAAAACAAACCTAACTGACGGGGCTTGGTGGGTAAAGAGAAAGACGGGGAAAGTTTTCAACGTCATCTCTGAATGAGGGGTAGTTTACAGTGAGATGTAGATAAATGGATGGGCGGTGCGGTGACCTCCTTGGTAAGTATGGTAACAAATTAACCGTTTTAAAAATTTTCTTTGATCTGAATCCTTCCTATTGAGATCTTCACTTTAGTTTTGGCAACAGCTGCAATTTTATACCTTGTTTATACTCAATATCAATACTATCATCGTATCCATTGAGTCAAGTCAGAAGGTAGGAATTGTAGGGACTTATTCCGGTTAAAATTTCTTTGGGTAGTGGACTTTCAGAATTTGAACATTATGAGCTGCAGAGGAATTATTGTGAGACGTCAAAACGGAAGTAAGTTTCTGCCATACTGCAAAACGTGTGGGCTAATGAATACAGATTTTTACTGATCTAGACAAACTTGAAAGATAAATACATCGTGTAAAATATTAGCCAAGATCCCATTGATTTGCTACCTTATTCTTGGCTACTTCACAACCGTGTGTACCGAAATTATAAGAAACCATGCTTTCGTGACACACACCTGTCACATGCCATAAGTCAGAATCTGTCGGACTTGAAGTTGAGAAAATGTAAACATCCGAATAATATTCCAGATGCTAAAGGCATTTTGACGCATGTTCACTGTCAATTCACCATACCTCTCCATACATGCTTTCCTTTTATGTTTCTTTAGGGACTAAGTTGAGATTAGCGACATATGTCCGTTTGTTCCTTTTGCTTAATGCAATTTGCCAAGTAGTGACTAAAAATAATCCTGCTACGTTCAAAAGTCAAGTCACCATTCTTTATGTCCAAACAAATCACATGAGAAAAAAGACAAATGAGTCTTACCGTCGCTACTATGTACTAGGCTTGTAATCAATATGTCACTAGCTTGATGTTGACGAAGAATCGTGTTTCCATTTCTTGTTTTCCGGTAGAGTATACCGTATATTTTTAATAGCAGTCCTTTCTTTAAGCTTTTTGTGAACTTAACACCTTTCAGTATGAACGACGGAAATTTATAAAATAAGATAAACTTAAGTTATTTTTCGTTTGTGTTCAAAGACAACAAAGAAGGCTGAATTAGTAAAACAACGCTGTCTGCAAAAGTCAAATACACTTCCATTCTCTCGTCTTAGTTTTCCTCAAGATCCTAAACGGTCTGCGTTTCTTTTTGTCGACTTGCGTGGTCTTATGTTTTTGTTGGTTTCATGCCTGTAAAAAATCTCTACAAAAAAAATTACAAACTATCTAGATTTTGTCCCATTAAAAACAGCTTAAACCCCGTTAAAATGGAAACCGTGCTTTATTAGTGTGATTATCCCAAAAAGATTGTCTGAATATTTTAGTGGAGATGATCCAACTTTTACGGGCACGAACAAAACAAAGACCAGACAACTCCAACCCAGCAGAAAGAAACACAGACCGTTTATGATCTTAGTTGTACTCTCAAAGGGACTAATTTAATAGTAGCCCGTGCTCTATTTTAAAAATCAGTTTTCTTTATGGTCTATAGTGCAATCATCTATTTACTTACTTCGAATCCCTAGCTTAAAGTCTCTAAAGGTTTAATATCACTCCACCCTTCCATGCATAGAAGCCAGTAAGTTTAGTAGTCAACGTTAAATACGGGATGGCCAAAGCCAAACTTTTACAACCTAGTAGTTATGCCTCATCGCATGTAAAAGGTCGTTTTCTCTCTACTTTCTCTGCTGATGGTTCACACGAAACGGAAACATAAATCGCCTGCCGGCACAACCTTCATCAAAGCAAATCATAGCCACCAATGCTCAATATGCATTTATTGTTAGTACACCGTACATACAAAAATGAGCACACGCACTGTTACAAGCAACTACAGCATGCCCCTTTATGAAAAAGTTATTGCAAAATATAATGGACTCCCTATATTTAATCCTGGTTTGCAAATAAAAATGGACCGTTTCGGGACATTGCAATAAGTAAATGTTGTGTTATTTCAGATTTTCAATTACCATAATTTCGCTTGACTTGCTGGTAGTCTTATAATAAATCGCTTCCGATATTTGGTTTTATGCATATAATAGGTATTATATCGTGTTTAAAATCCACTCGGAATTCTTACAACTATTAAGGAGCAGTTGGAAAGTTTGGGATTAGGTCTCAAAGGAGTTTATAATCTAGTTAGTGTGTACTACAGAAGAAAAATGAAATTTGGGTTCATTGTGTGTATGTGTGAAGCTATTCCCAACTCTTACTTTTTCCTAGGATGTAAAAATAAACAGAAAAACAGTTCTTTTCAAGGAGTACCTATCTCCTGTGATTTCCTGATGCCCAGTTTACGATCTTAAGAGACCTGAAATGTAAATGGAAGCTGACAGTCTACTTCAATTACTCTTGAAGTATAAAAAGCTGCTCTTTTTTATAGAATTGTTTTTACTACTACTGTTATCATTGAAACTCAGTGAAAAAAACCTACTGAAAAAGTTCTATTACAAATAACTTTTGTTGTTAGCATATCCGGTAAATCTCGAACTAAAATATTTTTAACACAATAAGACAAAAAACAAGTTTTTCAAAATTCGCATTTATGCAATTCACTAAGAGATTCATTCTGGTATGGATTTAGTAGAAAAATATCTTATTTATTTCGAACCCAAACTCTCGCATGATGTGCGATAGAAATCATAAAGGTTGGGATGGAAAAATTCTTATATTAAGATAAATATTCCCATCTGTTCAGCTCTACTGTCAGTACAGTAGATGCCGAGGAATATCGATGCGCTAAGAAATTCACTGAACATATTCTCGAATACTACTTATAACACACCCAGTTCGCCATCATATAGTGTTCTGTTACATTTTACAATTGCTACTACCTACCACTTGAACCTCTAGGTGAGCGCCGTCTTAAACAATCTAGCTGGAGAAAGTAGAAGGATCTGACAGAGATATAGTAAGTAGTACATGGAGAGATGACGTCTTTCGTGTGCAGGCTCACTTCAATTTACGCTCGCACAGCTTCCTTTTTTTTATTATTTCTCAAAGTAAAAGCCTTTTCCACGCACTCTGTCTGTGTACAAGACACTTCCACAAATGAAAACTAACAAAGTTTTGCAGTAAAAAATTATATTCCAAACACCACAATGACACTATTTCTGCAAGGTAGGAACGTATTGCAGAGAATTTCACCCTTTTTACAGTTGGCTGATTCACAACAGAGCCCATGAATACAAGCGGGGATACGGGAATGGAACAATATTCGTAGGACACTTTTATGGGAAGAAGCAGTAACAGAATATAAATGCCAACCGAAGCAGCAACCAACTATTTGAAGGCAGTGAAATTTGTAATACATCACAAAAGACTTCAATAAGGCATAAATGAGAGGTTATGTTAAAAATGAAAGAAAATATGGGGAAAAGCTACCTAGTTATAAGACAAGATCATAAAAATGATACCTGTAGTTTTTTAAAAATGGAAAAGCAATATTTTATTCTAATTTCAGACAATTTAATTCCACTACAACACAGGATACATTTCAAGGCAGTGGATATTTAGCATGCTTTTTTATTTTGGTACTGTTACACTTTGCTGTGTTTTTTTTTATAGATTCCTGCTTACAAGGTTTTACAACTATATTAGAGTTTTACCTACAACGCATGGAGATAGGTTATAAATATGTAAGGCTATCCCAAAAACTTTGAATCCTGTACTTTAGAAGAAAGGAAGAAAGAGATAAGGAAATGTCAAAAAAGTAGAGGATACCACTGTGTATTAGGTGTAGGACTATGGGGAATTCCGGTAGTTGGAAGGGACTCGACACTCCATCGATCTGCCTTCCTTTGTTGGGAGGCCCGTTGGTATTGCCAGTGTTGGAGCATAAAGGGAATGTTATAAGATCCGGCCTTCGTTGGATATCTTTGGAAGTGTTTGAATTATTTAATAATTCACACTGTCGTCATTCAGAGCTTGTAAAGAGCATACTTGAATTTTATTCCAGCAAGGGGAACCCGAGTTATCGCCGTAGAAATTTGTTGTGACAAGGACTTTGTTATTCTGAATCATATAGATTATTCTAGGTTGATTAAAAAACTAAAAGATTCCCCACAAGCAGTGGAACAGGAAAAGAAACAAATTGAAAAGTTCTGTTTCGGTGGAAGCATTTTAAAACAAAATACTACTGCCAGAATAACAGAATCACTATCGCATACAATGATATTATCCTCTCTTTGATACGTAAACTTTTACTTGTTTGACTATAGTTTTATTGCTGTAGTTTTGTAAACTTGGGTCCAGAGAGCTTTCTCTGAGAAATAGAGATGTTGTGACGATGCAAAATTAAATAAGCACACCAATACAATCTGTACAAGGAAAGGAACCGGAAGCACAAGTGAAGGCCTAAGATACAAGAAATTAAGTGGTGCAGTCAGTATCCGAAAGGAAATTATAAATAAACCTTTTTTTTATTTACAACCGAGTTGAGATATTAATCAAGGTAAGCAGTCCTAGAATGCAATCTAGTCCAAAGGTCCCGGTTGTTAACCTCTTTCTAACCCATTTTATACTTTTCATGTAACAGAGCTTCATTCGTACTTCATAGTTTATAATTGGTTGTAAGATAACGTACAGCCATCAAATTAAGTTATCCTGGTAATAAATTACTCTACGTTCCACAGTAAACCCCAGTTATTAGATAAAATCTTTGAGAATTTACAAAAGTAAAGTACAGTAATCTTACAACTAGCTACACCTTGGTGTACGCTTAGGATATGTACGATATTAGAAGTATTGGCCATGCTATGATAAATGTGATGCAGAAAGCACAATGAAAGTTGATCAGCACTTCTGAAATTTGATAGAGTGGTCTTTCGAATAGTTTTGAGATTACTAACCAACTTTTACCTGATGCATTGCAAGAGGCTACTGTCATAACCCACTGTGAACGAGCGTGACCAACCAGCCTTTCATGGAGTAAAAGTTGGGTATACATTTTTTTCACTGGCCTTTGTAATCAAGCAGGTTTCATTGAATGCAATCTATTTGTCTAATCAAGCCCATCACCGCCCAAAAACCAAAGGACTTTTTTTGCCTCGTATCGAAGCAAAACAGATTTCCTCATCCTAGAGGCTAGTAGAGTTTGCCGCAGTTCTACGAAGAGGAGGATGACGGTGGTGTGTACGTGATGAGAAGTGGCACTTCGTCATTTGCCAATACTCGATACTACTTCTAGAATTAAAAGCTCTCGGCATATCTGAAACCCCTTGAACTGACAATAGAGATGACTCTTGATGGTGGTGAAGAGGCACTATGCCAAAGTATCTCTCCTGCAACCCTGTACCTCTAAATACATAATAATGTATACGTACAGCCAACCTAGCAGTAGTTAGAAGTATCTCCTTTAACCCTATTTCTCTACTTTACAATAAAAGTTTGATAACCATCACGACTTCAAGGCGGCGGAGAGGAAACATGCACCACAGAAAGAGAGAGATCACACCTCGGGATCCATAACATGAAATGCTGTCAGAGACTAATGATAGGAGGCCGTCTTCCTTAGAATAGGATTGAGATCGTTCAATCGGCTAAAGAAAGCAAAATTTTAACGTGTAGCTGGTCCTAATCAGCAGTTTTGGGACAGTTCCATCCAGCAGAGGGAAGCAAAAAATTGGTCATTTGGAGTGTTGATTTAAATGGTTTTTCAAAGGTTAGAAACGACTTTATGGTACGAGTTGTTAAGGCAGATTGCTAGCAGTTTTTTTAGAGAAGAGCTGGAAAGATTGAGCTAGCGAGTGAAAGAAATTACCATGGGAAACACTGCGCACTTGGGCTTTCTCCCGTATTGATTTTCCTCCCTGACACACTCTCATGCCGAAGAGCCCAACTGTAGCCCATCTGTAGCCTTTTCATATTTGCCGAATTTTTAGCACAAACCTTCTCCTGTAGCTATACTTGGTCAAATCGGAATACTCATGACCCATGCTCTCCTCAAATGTAACTCAGCCCTCGTCGAATGGTGATGAAGATGAGGATAAAACTTTCCCCAACAACTCCAACGTCTTACCGAGACTGAGGATGATTTTTATTCCCTTTGTTTTAACTTTATTTTTTAATATAACTCACTACTCCTACTATTATTAATACCATTCCTTTCTCCACCATTCAGCTAGTTCAGATGGAATATAATGAAAATGTGATGTCTATTTAAAGTAGGTTGAAAGGCAAAATCCTGGCAAGGTTGAATCCCTCTATCGGAATGGCCCTTAAAGATCATTGCTTTTACTTAGCCGAGCATCTTTCGCCGTCGTAGACGTCTTTTACTTTTAGATCAACTACTGAATACAGTTTAAATTTTTTTGAGTTACAATGCAAAGTTAGGAGTGACAGACAACAGATAGGTAAGCATAGTACCGCATGAAACAGCCTCTAAAGTTTTAAGTCTGGCTAAACAGCAGTAGTAGCAAGTAATGGCAAAGATCCTTTATCCAATGATATATATACATGTTTGACTCTTTCCTTTACTACTGGTTAATAGATTACTTGTACTACATAGTTGACCCCAATAACGAATGGTGCTCTTTGAAATTAATATTTCATGCTTTCCTTTGGACATATATGATTGTAGCAGGAATGTCGACAGCCTTTTCCTGACTGACTGCCAGTCGAGCGTGTCACACGATGAATTCAGTAGCATTTACCTTCACAGGGTTTACTGGCTATTGATGTATAGATAGTCTACTAGATTATATTTATCACCCGATGCATCTAATGATAGCTAGTTCTAACTAGGAAATTAATGGGGCATAGAGTAATTCTTTATTGGTTCCCTGACTTAGCCTTATCCACTTTGAACTGTGTGCATTGTGTGGAGTTGTCGACCTGGAAACACAATTGTGTCAAGGTAAAGATAACATAAAAGGAAAGAAAAGTACTTGCTTCTGCAGTAGTAAACCAGAAAGTAGGGTAAGTTAGAATTGCAAACGTTGTGCATAGTAGAGTAGGAAGGTGTTGTAAAACAGTCGATATTATGCATAGTCGTGACATTATATCTTCGACTAACTACTATTAAGCCAATAGCCCACCTTTTCATTCCCCTTGAAAATATTTGGGTTTAGTCGATAATAAGTACTTTAGACTGTTGTCCTACGCAGGTTTAGAGTAAATTATTTTCAGTAGTCCCTACTCTTTCCTGTCGTTTCTAATAATATTACTCACGACTGTAAAATATGCGTACGGGTATTTATTAGAGGCGAGGCTTGTCCCCAAAATTTATAATAAATGCCCTATTTTAATTTGGAGTGGCCCATTCATAGCTGTATAATATTTCATAGTTAGAAGTAGAAATATTTTTTACAAGAAAACTTACACGGCATTGGATGTGAATTTGAGCAGCAGAACGAAGGAGAGGGTGAAATAGATCCAAACAACCATTCTTGCAGGGACAAGAAAGGTTGTCGAAGGTCGTGTTGAAGCGTTTCGAGTAATTTTGAAGATGAACACTCCACACTGTGGGTGGGCTAGGAGGGAACCCTTTTAAAATTTAAATCACAAAGGGAATGAACCACAGACAATCCTTTTGATATTTGTTGCTGTATTATTATTGGTAGTGATGGGGTAACGGCAGCTTTTGCATTTAACACGGCTCCATCCAGCCAGCTCTAAAGTTTCTCTCCCTTCCTCCATAGTCGAAATAAATCCACCCCACGCTCCACGTCTATCTACGGACTCACACTTTCACTCACTTTCCTCCTAGAGAAAAACTTCCTGATTAAGACGGTTCCAATAAAAGGGTAATCTCAAGGCTCAGTCACTGTAACAGGGTAGTTAACAGCGAACGATGGAAAAAACATGCTTAAATTCCTGTCAAAAAGAGTTTCGTATGAAAGGGGGACATGAGGAGGAGATTGTCATAGTGAATTTGGAATTTTATAAACTTTTCCAACTCCTTCCTTGCTCTGTCGCTGGAACAGGTCTGAGGTCTGAGGGGCGCATTGTCTGCAGTCACTCAAGGAACTTACCATTGCTCAGATTTCAACTGCGGAAGGGAATCGCTGATTGGTCTAGATCTGCGCACTTGCGTCACCTTTCAACCACCAGCTACCATTCTTTATAATACGCTTCTTGGGTTTACTACAGTCTTACATTGTAGTGAAAGTATTACAAGAGAAAGTCCGTCCACCGCAACATCCCATATTCCGTTCAGTTCGGCCAGAGAAAGCTAACTGGCTACTTACATTCAAACTTTCTCCAGCTTTTATTAATCCCTTTCTACTACCTAGCACCCTACCATGAAGACAAAAACATCAACACGGTAATTTACTGAGATTTCATTTTGTAAGCATCACCGCCGCCGCATGTGCAACCATCACCATCGCCCATGCTATCCCTCTCCACTCTTCACTTTAAGAGGATTGTAAAAAATAAGAACGGTTTTAGCAGAAAGTAGTAGGATAATTCTTGCGTATGATATCTTCTATGCAGCCTTTTAACAGAAAAAACAATCATACATGCACAGAGGATGTAAATACATATCCCCGTCAATATTGGCATCGTTATAAAGATAGTTTGCTTCTTATCATAATTGAAGTACATGCTGTAGTTGCTTTTACTTTTATGCTAGTCAGATTGTACGGTTTTAAACGTAACGGTTTTATGAAGCTTGGTTGGTCGTGGCTGGGCGGATTTCTTGGTATAAAGCTAAATAAGGAAGAAAAGTAATGGATTCAAGTTAATATTAGGTAGGAAAAGGAAGAAGTTGAACAATTTTCGTCTTTATGGTTTCTTTATTAATCTCCACAAGGTCTTTATTCCTAGATCATTCACAGAATCGAGCGATGGTTGGCATCTGTACAGGGCTAAAATACTCGCATTCAAAACTTGCATGACATTGTTGACCGATGAAATGCTGGAGAAAGTTGTCCACTCTACTTCTTTCTCTATCTGTCGCTTGAATTGAATATGTCCATAAATATATATCATTTACCTGGTTATAGAAGAGGATAACAGTGAAATGTTTTTTGTTTCTTTCAACCCATGTGTCTCTTTCTTTCTGAAGTAATAGTTACAGAGATAGTGAGTGTCCTTCTTGACGGTGTATTATTGAGTGAAATAAGTGTAATGCCCTTCTTTCCATCCGTACCGTGTATATTCTTACTCAACTTCCCCGTGAGCGAATGTAATGACCTATTCTCAGCTTATGACAGTTGACGGTTCCTTCACCGAGGTTTATCTATTATGAGGAGAGAAGACTGTGTAGCTTTCTATTTTTAAACTCTTGGCCTGTCTGCATGCCTCCTTACTTTATTTACTTTAGCTGTAGTTAGCTCTTTCACTCACAGTAGTCCAATATAAAGCACCAGTCACCTGTATTTTATACCATCAATTTTCATCAAGCAGCTTCGCCTTCGTCGCTGCTACATTAGCTTGCGTTTTCGGATGCAATGAGTCGAAACTCGTTCTACTAATTCTAATTGGAGAAAATCTTTGGGGATGATAATGACAGGTTGTCTGTAAATCATAGATTTATGTATGTACAGCTAACTTACTAGTAGCTAGCACAGGAAGTAGACGACGAGGAAAGGATGATAACATTGTAACTTATTTATCTTTATCAATTCTTTCAGACAGCTTCTTGTACGTTTACGGTTAGGCCTATGTTGTATTACTTCCAGCAAATATTGCTATTATCAACTTTTACCTCGGATGTCCCAGAAATTATCCCACAGACTTTAGCACTCATTAATAACTTTGACTATTTTCAAAAATAAATGGCCAAATATTAAAACTTTGACAATTCGAAGTTGGGTCCGGTCTAACCGGATTGGGGGATACATCTATAATCATCCTTAAAATAGGTAATATTGTTATCGGTAAATTAATGGCTCACATAAATTTTGACCTTCCTGCTGTGGTAGCTCTGTAACGTAATCTACAGCATGTGTCCATCATAGGGCTGTTTCCTATTCACTTCAGCATTCCACTAGTCCGACTCCTAATCAAGATAGGTCCTTTACTACGATTTAAAAAAAATATCTAAATCTTTTTATTTCTCAGAAGGCCTGGCCTGTGCTGTGAAAAGGCTCAAAATA
The DNA here is from genome assembly GCA_034682405.1 of Hydroisotoma schaefferi. Classification (NCBI taxonomy): domain Eukaryota; kingdom Metazoa; phylum Arthropoda; class Collembola; order Entomobryomorpha; family Isotomidae; genus Hydroisotoma; species Hydroisotoma schaefferi. The sequence continues at coordinate 85,413 of JAQFZX010000144.1, forward strand.
CTGCATCATTAGGGTAGCCGGTTAGTTTGGCAAGTACCAGATTGGCAAGTTTTCTAACTTAAAAACCAAAACATAAATGTCCATAGTGGCAACATTATAATTTTTAAAAAGCAAAGTGACAAGATTGTAAAAAATGAATAGCTTATCAGCTCAATCTGGACATTCTCGTATTCCTTGTTCATTCACTCAACTCAACTGCGACAGCCATTCAACTCAAACCTTCACTCAACTCAAACCTCACTCAAACCTCAAACCTTCACTAATTCATGATGGTTTCTTCCTATGCATGTTGAATACTGTATTCCTAAGGGTACTTCAAAATAGGCTTTTCGGTAACCTCTATTTCCCTGAGATATGTGAAATGTACATGAGCTGGTTAATAAAGAGTCTAGGACTTCAAATTTTGTAGACGGGTATAATTAAAATTACGCAAGTTTTGTCAGGATAGTAAGGATTGTAAAATACCCTATAAACTTGATTTGATTTAAAAACGTAGGCTAGAGGATTCCAATTAATTTAGATTGTTTGAATTGTAGTAAGATAATAAACTGACTGTAATATACTATTTCACCATAAGAATAGGCAGGTCTGCTAGGTTTAACTAACAGTTTTACCTTTATTTCAGCACACGAAACAAAACATTCTCTCTCAATGCTCACCTTACAGAGGTTTAATTCTCGAATCGAAGAATGAATTCTAGCTAACAGTATCCTGCGATTACTTGACTTTCTTCATTCTTTGAAACAATGTTAAAGAAACCTAAGCGCCTCAAACGTACCCCGAAGATTGAGGTGAAGGAAAGCATTTTTAGTCTACCAGCCTTCACTCTCGACTGGGAATATCGCTTCTCTTTGCAGAAGCACTCTCTCACAACTTCTATTGAGACTGCAGAAAAGATAATAATATTCATCATAAATTACCAGTATTCTGGTTAGTATTTGATTAGTAGATTCCTTGTCATTTTTTAAACATGTTTCAAATTATGAAATATCCCATTATTGTCCCAGTTTCCAAGACAATTGAATAGGAAAGCGCATAGTTTAATAGTGATAGTAATTACAATATCGATTAAACCTCGTTCCAACGGCTTCCATGTTACATACCTTGCGAATTTCAGGATTGATCATTGATTTCGTCCTGGCCTCTTCGCTTTTGATGATATTTATTAAGAGGTGTAAACTTCTTTATGTGAATGACCGATCACTGACTGCCTGTCCGTCCGTCCGTCCGTCCGCGCTCTAACTTTCGAACGGTTCAACTTTTTTAAGTTCCGTTTTCGGATATCTTTTATTAAGTTTCCAACTTCTTTGAGTTCAAAGATGGACCTTGTGGGTCACACCGCTCAAGGTCAAAGGTCACAGGTCACCAAAAGTTTAAATAGCAACCCCTATCAAGTGGGGTGTCATTTCAAAGCTATTTGCTCGTAGACTTCAAAACGCTACTTTAAATTGACCTGTAACCTTTCGTTACCGCGCTGCAAGGTCAAACACAAAATATTCTAATTTCTCGATCGTGCTGTTTGCTAATAGTATCTAGAAGGTATCAATAGGACAAATTATGAGCTGTTTAGAGTGCATGACCTTTAGTTACCGCGCGGCAAGGTCAAACGCTAAATATTAGAATTTCTCTATCGTGGTTTTTGGTAAAATTATCTAGAAGGTCTCAATAGGACGAATGAAACCCTGTTTAGGGCGCGTGACCTTTCGTTGCCGCACGACACGGTGAAACATCTAATATTCGAATATTTTTAAGGCATCTACAAGATGTCAATAGACATCGAGTTTTAACTACGGAAACACCGCGCGCTCACTCTGCAAACACCACACGCTCAATCCGCACACACCACACGCTTACTCCGTACGCTTACTCCGCACACAGTGCGCGCTCACTCTGCACACACCGCACGCTCACCCTGCACACACCGCGCGTTCACTCCGCCAACACGGTGCACTCATTCCGTACACAACGCGCACTCACTCCGCACACACCGCGCGCCCAAGGGACATTTAACGGTTGTTTACAGCTCTCCGTTACACGCGTTTTGTTACATAAGCTAATGTAACGGTTTATTAAGAGGTGTAAACCTCTTTATTAAAGGCATGTAAATGCCTTTTATGTGAATGAACTTTCACTCTGTCCGTCTGTCCGTCCGTCCGTCCGTCCGTCTGTCCGTCTGTCCGTTCGCGCTCTAACTCTCGAACGGTTTAACTTTTTGAACTT